>CAHIKZ030001657.1:277500-332500 GCA_903632075.3 Acanthosepion pharaonis | reverse complement strand
TAGAAAAATATACAATTTTTACATCATTCAAAAGAGAAATAAATTCTGCATAAAGCGTACAAAATAAAACTAATTTATATTGTTTTATTAGAAACATATTCTGAAATGAATAAAACTTTAACCATCAGTCTTAAGCTTATTTTCACCAGTGTGTATATATATATATATATATATTATTAATAGAAATCTTATAAGTATAAGAAACTATATTCGCACGGGAAAACTTTGGTGTCTTGATTTGCAAATAAACAAGTCAATACCAAACGGAAAAAAGTTATTAAATAAAGAAAGAACCAAGAACATGTACGTTAGCCAAAAATAATCCCCCAGCATACAAGACCAAGGCCCAAAGAAAAAAAAAACCCGATGCAAGTACCCAAGACAACTAAACAAAGTGCTCAATACAATGAGTAGAGCAGACCTAGTTAAACCTAGAGAGCCAGACAAACCTACCAGTGGATTGTCAGGGAACCCAGCCTTCCCTGACGATCTGCTTAGGTGAAACCTTGGTAGGTTTGTCTCTCTAGGTTTAACTATATATATATATATATATATATATATATATGTAGCCTGTAGTCTGTCTGTTTGTTATTGAATTCCTCCTGGAGATAGACCCCATAACCATATATATTCTGAAACTACATTATCCAGGGTAATTGAATAACTATATTTCATTTTGTTCAAAGTGGGTCCCAGGGGGCATCACCCAAAGACACTGAAATATTTTTCTCTTTGATATAAATTAAATTTAAATTTGAACAAGGGAAGGAGACCTAGGGTACTTGGATAAGTATATTTCAAATTAACCAAAGGCGGTCCCTGTGGGGCACAACCCCTGCAAACTGAATTTTTTCCCTTTGATTTAAATTAAATTCAAATATGAGCAAGGAAATAATTCCTATCCAAAATATAGAAGGAGAAAGCCAGAAGATGGAGGTCACATTGGTATGATCATTTTGATCAAAGGGGTTCACCAGAGGGCAGAAACCCCTACTGAAATCTTTTTCCCTTTCATTTAAATTAAATTTATATTTGAATAAAGGAATGACTCCTATCCACAATATAGAAGGAAAAAGCCAGAAGATGGAGGTCACATTAGCAAGATGAAAATGAGACAATATGGAAGTCATGTTGAGCAAGATATCACCAATCAGTAGATAGTGCCTTGCAATTCATATTTATTGCAACAATTCAACTCCCATATCAATGTTAAAATCTGCTCATCAATTCATTCAATCAAGTATTGCATCAAATACATATCAAAGGTGTCAGATCAAACTGTTTTTTGCACATCCCCAACCACTGAATTTTTTCCCCTTTGATTGAAATTAAATTTAAATTTGAACAAGGTAATGACTCCTACCCAAAATATAGAAGGAGAAAACCAGAAGATGGAGGTCACATCAGCAAGATCATTGAGTAATATTGAAATGAATCATTTTTCTCCACAAATTATAACAATGATTTAAAATCAGGCATTATTTTCTTACAAAAAAAAAGTGTGACACACAGAAAGGCACAGGTAATTTGGTTAGTAATTTTACAAAAGGCACAGGAAAGATATGTTACATCAGTGACTGAAGCTGAGTTGCTAAATCAAGACTGATAACATTACAAATTCTTCTTTGGATTTAACCAAGAATCTCTAAACATATACCAGAAGCAGCAGACCAGATATTCTGTTGAATAAAATGTCTAGCAGAACAGGACTGCAAATAGTGTGGTTTTGTTAAAGACACCAACAAAAAATACAATTTTTATTTATTTATTTTATTAATCATCCCCCTCATCAGGCAAAGTAATAAAAGCCACTATTAAATACTCTTTCTTTTTTTTCAATTTGTGATCTCCACCTATAATGTACCTGGTCAAGGAATTTAAGAAGACTTGCCTGTATAATGTTAATGATAATTCCTCTTTTAAGTGATGTCAAGACATTTAATCAAATAGAATATTCTCTAATACATTTATAAATGTATACTGGTTCCATTTATTTAGGGCTTATGGTCATATCCCTTTGAATACCGGATCTCACAACATTCCCAAAGTGAAGCAACATCAAGCCTGGTCAGTACCTATAGGGGTAACTGCTTGGGAATACCAGTAGCTTAGATGTGCATGGGGTGTAATGGATAATGGCTTGGAATTGGAAGTTGGAAATCCAAGTTCCAGTTCTAGTTGGGTTCATTATATTTACTTATGGACAAATACCCTTGGGAAAGGTATGAATCCACTTGTTCTCCCCAAATATGGGTTAATTAGTATAATTGGTATTAGTAAATCTCAAAAAAATATCAAAATCTAAAAAAATATTTTCTGGCTTTAAATAACCTGCAAAAGGTTGATAAGCCTTACAACAAATCAATCAATCTAGCTATTTATTTTATATAATTAATAAGTTACACTTATTGTCTTTATTTCAATGATTTGTCTGTAAACACAAATCTGAAGATAATGACTTGTAATTGGTCAGTTTAGTATTGTGTTGAATCTCTTTTGATTTTTCAGACATATTTCCATATGGATCTAACCTGAAGAATGTTTGATAGCTTGATTCTTGATCGATCCTTAAGTGTACAAGCAAATAATTTTTCTTTCTTTCTGTCTGCCTTCCCCACCACAATGTACAGGTAATGGAGGCTTGACCATTATGATCAGAATGATATCAGAAAGAGCAATATAATTGCAAAAGGATGTATATTCATGTTTCATAGACTATGCCAAAGCAATTGATAAGCTTACAGCACAAAGATCTATTTAAGCTTCTATGAAAATAGGATAGAACATTTACTTGGAGAAAATGAATTGGATAAGAAAACAAAAATGAATGGATTTATTCAAACTATACATTAAAACAATTTTAAGAGGATAAGAAGACCTAGCAGCATTTATTATTGGCAGACACAATCTTAACATAAGATATGCAGATGGCACAATGTTGATAGCAGACACAAATGGGAAACTGCAGGAACTCTTATACAAGCTAGTAAAGGAAATCATGAAGAAATGATAAACCATCAATTGTAAGAATATCGAATGCATTGTGATTAGCAATAGAAACACCCCAAGGTGAAAGTTACAAATTGAAGACATCAAAATTAGGAAGTACAGGAATTTAAATATGTATCATGTGTTAACAATTGAGGTTTACCTTTCACCCAGTTCCTGCACCTCCCTAATTGTTTGAACAAGAATAGCGGTTTATCCCTTGTTTGCTGTTTAAGGTTGGTTTTCCGGTTCCTTCTAAAGTCATTTCCTTCTCTTTGACTTTGACTTGGATCATAGAAATATTATTGCCTTGCTTGCAGTGAATTGATTAAAAAAAAGAAAGGGTTTTAACCGATGACAGAATATGTGACATTGAAATCTGAAGGTACACTGGAATAGTAAAAGATGCCTTCCAAAAGTGAAACAAAGTATTAAGATTGGTTGGTTTGGTTTTTTTTATGGCATATCAACCTCAATGGGTTATTTAATGCCAGCAAAATTTTTATTGCTGCTAATATTTTTTTTTCAAACATTTATTGCTTGTAATATTTTTCCTTCAAAATATCTATTTCTGATAATATTTTTTTTCAAAAAAAGTATTGCTGGTAAATTTTTTTTTGCCTAAAATGTATTGCTAATAATAATGTATTGCTGTTAATAATTTTTCTTACCAAAGTATTTCTGGTATTAAGACCTATTTTTACACTTTCATAGCATTTTGGCCACAGTTTGGGGGTTAACTATTTGCCCACAGCTGGGACCCTAACAGGTGCTACCACCCCAGGTCAGGGTGAACCTAGAAACACCAGCAATTAAGAGGTTGTTCCATGCTCCTCAAAACCTCCTGATCAGAGGCCTTTCTGTTGGACATAGTTTATCGTCTTACCCAGGACACGGATGTTGTTTATTGTCAACAAAGTATTAAGAAACAGAAGCATTTCATTAGAAACAAAGAAAAGAATGCTGAACTGCTATGTAATATCAATTCTCCTATATGACAGTAATTACAGGATAATTTCTTGACAGATGAAGAGGAGACTTGAAACAACAGAGATATAGTTCTACAGAAGGATGCTGAGAATACTTTGGGCATAGCAAGGAATTTTAAGGAAAATGGGAACACTAGTTTCAAATCAGTAAAAGAGAGCTGAAATTGTAGGGCACATAATTAGGCAAGAGTTCTTATGGAATTCGACACTCATGAAACATAATGAAGTCAAGTGGGAAAAAGGGAGACAATGAGTAACCAATAAAACAAGATTGGGTAAATTGGATGGCAGAACAAAAAATGGGAAGGTTTAGTTTTAGAGAAAATGGAAACAAAAAGCACACATCAGAAAGAGTTGAAATTTCTAAGGCACATAATGAGAAAAGAGGGCTTAGAAAATTAGACACTCACAGGAGATAATGAAGGCAAAAGGGACAGAAGAAAGCAATTCATAAACTAACCTAACACAGTTATTTACATGGTTAGGTAGAACAGTGATTAGGACAGATAGCATAATGGGAAAATTTAGTAAGAGGCCCTAGCTGCTGTAGAGGTCCAAACTGGTGGAACTAAGGAATATAACTTGTTTGAACATGTACCATTCAGGGGCAGATCCCGGGGAGGGGGAGGCACAAAAAATCGTAAAATTTCTGAGAAAAAATGTTTTGTTGCAAAGTAGATGAGATATGTTAATACAGGGTGGTGTAGAAGTAACTGCATTTAAGTCAACATTAAGTCATCACCATTAAAATGAAATATAATCTTATGAAACAATTTCAATTTTACTGATATCAATAAATGAAAATTTGAAAATGATCACCTATAATAAAAAAGTTTTTTTATAATGTAATATATTATAATCAGATTTTGAATCTAAAAGTTGAATTTATAATTTTACATATCAAATAAATAAAAAGAAATGCAAATTTATATATATATATATATATATATATATATATATATATATATATATATATATATATATCATTTTACATAGAAGCCTTTTTTGCTGTATCACAGCTCGTCAGTCTGGCTAAACATCTGATTGCTTCAAGCTGGGATTGAAAATTGACCGATTTGGCATCAGTCAAAGATCCTACACCTAACCTATCAGCAGAGAAAACAAAAGTTTTGACATATTATATGCAAGATGTATACAAATGCCAGTCGCCAACAGGGCTCATTTCGTAATTGAAGAGCGATGCATTAATAGCGGCAACAGCCACTGTTTTTAAAAATTACCCTTTCTCTACAGTGGTTGATCGAGTAACAAGAGCATAAATAGTCATCCACATACAAGCCTGTTTTGCTGTATCAGAGCTCCTCAGTGTGACTAGATGTCCGATTGCTTCAAGCTGGGATCGAAACATAACCAATTTGGCATCAGTCAGAGATGCTACCCCTAAGCTATCACTGCACAGCAGAGAAAGAGAAATTCTAACATATTATATACAAGATATATACAAACACCAGTAGCCAAGAAGGCTCAATTCTTAATTGAAGAATGATGCATTAATTGCAACAGCAGCAGTATATATATATATATATATATATATATATATATATATATATATATATATATGAACCCTGAACTATGTAAAGTCTTTTCACCTATCTTGGTAGCAAAGTCAACTACAGTGGAACTTTAGATTATGAAATCATGCATCGGATTGCTAAGGCTACCAGTGCTTTTGGCAAACTTTGTCATCACCTGTAGAATGAGTGAGGTATTCGACTGTATATGAAAATTCGGGTTTACAGAGCTGTTGTCCTTGCCATCCTTTTGTATGGTTCAAATTTGTGGACTCCATACAGGTACCATATATGCCAGCTAGATGTTTTCCATAAAAGCTGTTTGCATGCAATATGTGGAGTTAACCTTCAAGATAGGACATCTAACGTAGACCTGATTAACAGGTGTAATATTGGAGGAATCAAGACTTTTCTCATACAGTCTCAGTTACGGTGGACTGGTCATGTCTTGAGAATGTCTGATGACAGGACACCCAAGATCCTAATGTACAGCCAGTTAGATAAGGGCTACAGGAATGTAGGATGCCAATGGCTAAGATACAAAGACAAGCTGAAGAGTAACTTGTCAGCTGTTAATATACTTCATAACACCCTCAAGCACTTAGCCTTGGAGCAGGTAGAATGGAGCTCAACGTGTTTTAGTGGACTCAGCAGTTTTCAATCATCTTGTCTGAATTGTCTTCAAGAAGCGAGAGGAAGATCTAAAAAGTCCAGCCAATCTAACAGTGATCTCATCCCACAATCCTTACTCTTGTTCCATATGCGACCTCCTTTGTAAATCACTAGCGGGTCTTATGTGCCACTTAAGATTATTGCACAAAATTTTATAACTGCATCAATTAAGCTGTCAGATCCTCATATGTTGAAACCGACAGGAGATTCCATTGTTATATTATATGAACACTCTCTATTCAATTTTATAACCTAATATATATGATCATAGGATTTAAAATTTCTAACTGAAAGTGCTGGATCAGCCCCTGGGTAGCAATAGTGATGCAGTAGTAAAAAGCTGGTGATGCTTCATCTGTGGGATAAGGGTTATAGGGTAGAGAATAATATATGACAATAGAATATGAATCTTGGTCTGATCTGACTTTTTCTCAAAAAATGAGAATGGCAGCAGGAGTTAGGTATTTTCTGGAGTGTACTAATAACTGATCACATAACTTAAAATTTCCATAACACTGTCCAAGAGATGAGACTGAGGGAGCTTTGAACTATCCTGAAAGTTAGCAGAGACTAATTATAATATGACTGAATTTCCAAGTTGTAAAAATACTAAAACAATAACTGATTAATAATACAAACTCTAGACTTTATCCTGAAAACCTTGGAATTATTCGCACTGGAAATATATGTCTGCTTGTTAAATGAAATGTTTGGTTGAAAACACACTACAAAGATATTGGCAAATCAAGAATGGCTTAATTTTTTTTATTTTTTTTTATTTTTTCAGGTCAATGCAAATAAGTATTGATGATATACAAGAGAAAGCCATCAAACTAATTAGGAATAAAAGCATTGCTTTTTCCTCTGACCAAAATCCGAGTAGAAGATAATGAGAATGATACCTTTGGGGTCAACTCTTGCTACTTCACTAAAATGACCATTGTGTGTAAAATTGCCAGAATAATAGGCTTCAAATCCCAAGGCACTGATTTCCTTCCTAATCCATCAGGGTTGACTTAGTTTTTCATTCATAGAAGATCAATAAATGGAAGTAAGGAAGAGGTGAAATTGATTAGGGATTGGAGTGATGTACATCAACACCTGTGAAGGGCAAAAGAAAGTGAGATAAAGATGTGGGAGTGAGTGGGGAGAAAGTGAGATAGAGATGGGGTAGAGAGTGGGGAAAGGGAGTGAAATGGAGATGGAGAAAGTGAGAGAGTGAGAGATGGAGGTAAAGAGGAAATGAGGGAGGGCTAGGGAAGAGAGAGCTAGGGAGAGGAGGAGAAGGATGGCAGGACTGAGAGCCAGAGGAACTGGGAAATATGGATATAAGAATAGGGAGAGATAGGGAGGAAAAGAGAAAGTCATAAAGACAGAGAGAGGAAGATATAAAGATGGGAAGAGAAAAAGAAGGAATAGTGAGAGAGGGAGAGAAAGATAGCAGGATAGATGGAGAGGTAGAGCAAAAGAGAGAGAAAGAGAGTGAAAGGGAGATGGGGAAATTGAGATAGAAAGGGAGATGGAGGGAAAGATGAAACATGAAAAGAGAAGGAAAAAGAGAGTTAGGAGGAGAAGAATGGGAGCGAGAGACAGAAGGACAAATATGGATAGAAGAATAGGGAGAGAGAGTGTGGAAAAGAGAAAAACATGGAGACAGTGAGTGGAGAGAGAGGGATAAAAAGAAAGAGAAAGAAGAATAGTGAGAGGGACAGAGGAAGATAGTAGGATAGATGTAGAGCTAGAGAGAAAGAGGGAGAGAAATCTAGAGACAGAGAGGGAGAGAGGGATAAATTCACATAGAGAAATTAGGGATAAGGAAAGAGGGATAGGTAGTGAGGGAAGGAGAGACAGAGAGGAAATGTGGGAAAGAGAGAGAGGGATAAAGAGAGAAGACCATGAGGAAGGAAACAGAGAGAAAAACAAGAGCAAGTGAAGGAGAAAGGAAAAGATGGATAAGGAGGGAGAAAAGGGGGAGAGAGAGAGAGAGAAATAGGTGACAGAGAAATGATTTATTGCTTCCAGATAGAGCTGACAGTTTCCCGCTTCACAACAACATGTTAACAACTGCAGGGGAATAAATGAAAGATTTTAGTTACTGTCTTCTACTTATGGAATAAACATTTTGTATCCGAGAAATTAGTACACCGCAACAGGAACTTACAAGCATAAATGTAACTGGCTTCAGTTCAAAATCATGAGCAAACATTTCCGAACAAATGTACATATGTAAAATTTACTAAGAACATCTATTATTGTGTGATGCTTGTTGGCAAGTGACTTTCAAAAAAGATTGCTAATGACTTGTCTTTCTTGAGCATTCTAATATCATGGTTTCATGCCAAATTAAGTTTGATAAATAGGGGGCCATGCCCAAGAACAATATTTAACCAGTTCATCTCACAGGCCATTGTTAGTAACATTGATTTTTACCCAGTGTTTCATTATTACAACAAATTGTTGAGATCTCAATGCCTGTCTAGTACTGCACTTAAATTAAAAATGTCCAGGTACCTTAGTGAAGAGCTCAATCTGAACAATTACTATGAAAGTGTTTATAGAAAAGGCATAGAGAGATAACCTTATGACTGGGTGAAGTGACTGAAGCTGAACTGCCAGATGAGAACCAATGCCACTAGCTGTCTTTATTCCTCTCTTTCTCTCAGATTATTTTTTTTTTTGCATTAGAATTAATCATTTCCCTTTATAAAGAGCAAACTTGGTTCATTAAACTTTAGTATCTAAATGCTTTCAAAGTTATCTAAAACAAAATATTGAGTATGGCACAAAATTCTGTCTGAACTATTAGAAAAGCTCAACTTTTATATGATAGATATAGGAATAATCTGCAACATTTACTGGTAACAAGCCTCCTGCATGCAGTACATGAAACAGGTTACAGTTAGACAAGAATGCATTTTCTCATTGGATTTATTTAGCCTACAAAGCAAGAAGAGAGAGAGAGAGAGAAGAGAGTCAGAAAACTTATCAGGATTTATATTCTATAAACATAAACTTAGCAGCATAAGATACAGGATGACACTATGTTTATGGCAGATTCAGATAGAGTAGCAAAAAGAAAGCAATAAGAAAGGACTTTCTATTAATTTTTGGACGAATGTTATCATGTTCCCAGTGTGGATATAGGCTGTAGATATTCTTGGTGATGTTTATCAAACAATTCAGAAATAAAAGAACTGGGTCTAGAGGGTAGAATGCATATAATATATTTTTATTTATTTGTTTTAGAGTGAGTCCTATTCAGTGTAGCAAAATGTTTGTTAATAACGCAGATATTAAGAGTCTGGAGAAATTACATTTTTGGCTCGGTAGTGAGTAGTTTTGAAGTCAGACTGTGCTAGGGGGTATAAGTAATATTATAAATAGGTCAGTATCATTCTGCTGTGTTTTTCTTGGCAGAAATATCATTAATTGATAACATCTTAACTACTTCTTCATGTGTCAAGCATGGCTGGTTTCTTCACAGTCATGTTTATCACACTCACTGTCCCTTCTTGCTTCTAACTCAGAGGTGTCAGCTTATTTTCTTTTGACCAGGCTCCAAGACTCTGGCACAAACATTGGTTTTGGCTAACATCAAATTCTGTTTGTGTTCGTTTTTTTGATTGGCCCAAATTATTTTATTTTCATGTGTTCCTTTCTTTTTTACTTTTTTATAATGGAAGTTACATGAGGAGCCTCTGATTTTTGTTAGTTTTCAGTCATAGATATGTAGGCTTTGCAATCTTCTGATGTTTTTTGAGCGGGTTCAGTATTTTTCTTCCTCCTCTTTTTATTTGAGGGTTGCTTTCTCATTAGTTGAGAGAAGTATAGTAAGTTCAAAGAGAGAGAGAGAGAGAAAGAAAGAAAAAAGACATATGTGTTTTAAAGGAAAACACAAAGGCCTTATTTTAATTTGAATTATATTTATATTTGTTAACATATATAGTTTTTATCGTGACTCACTACAAATTAATCACCACACAAAATCATTTCTACCTGCCATCAGTATGGCTGAAGCTAAACACCAAGAGAGCAATGCTCTATGCCTTTTTAGCCTCATGTGTTTCATTGACATGAAGAGTAGTGACTGTATCAAATCAATTGTTATGTCTACTGCAAGAAAAGTTGGTTCACTGTGTCATGCTAAAATATTTTTCACTTCAGACTTCACCTAGCACATTTATTAATCTACTTTTCATCTGTGCATTGAATACTGCCGCCATATCTGGTCTGGTGCCCCTGCTGTACATCTCACAATTCTTGACAAAATCCAAAGAACTGTCTTTAATGACCATGCATCTTGACTTCAGTCACTTTCTCACTGACATGATATGACTTCCCTCCTTTTTTAAAAATATTTTTGTGGCAACTGCTCTGTCTAGCTTTTCTCCCTGGTGTCCTGTGTACATGAATAAGTGTGCTATTAGATTGGCATCTAGGTTCCACCTGTTTTACTGTTAATCTGGCTTGATGCATTCTTTTCTCACACTTCTCACCTGTAGAAAGGCCCAATTTCTTGCTTCCCTGATAACTACAATCTTCAAAAAAATAAAACTAATGTCAATCGCCATCTTGTCTTCTTGAACCTTGTTCCTTTTGTTCCTTTTCTCAATCCTCTTCATTCTAGGTCTTCTCATTCTCATTCTCTTTCACTTTCATTTCTTGTAAACTCCTGCTTTCTAGTGGCATTATGCCTTGCTTTGGTAGAAATCATTAAAAAAAGCAAAAAAAAGAAAAAGAAAAAAGGGCTTCCTATAAATTATAAAAAGACAAAATCTATGTTATATTCCATGCTAATAGCAATATATACTTGAAAAACACAGTGGATAAAATAAGTAAAGTTTTATTGTAAAACAAGTACAATAAGAATAAAGGTAACAGTTATGCACAAAGTTGTCGCAAGTCAATCCAGTGAGTGCTATTATTGAATGGTTGGTATTTCTCATGTAAGTCTGAGTTGTACTCAACAGATTCCAGCTAGTATATTTAGCTACCCCCCAACGAGGGTTGCATGTGGCACAAGGCCAGTTTAACGTGAGTTCTCCGAGCCCGCAGGCTCAGCCAAAAATATTCCCTTTTGAGCCTGTATAAATAGTTTCAGTGGCAGTCTACCTTCCCAAACAAGACTCTATTCTTTAGTGGAGCCTCGTCCGGTTTCTTCTCTGCCCAAAGGCATAGAGTTTGACTGTTTAGCTGGAACAGGTCGCAGCTAGACTCTGTTGTCCATTGCCTTACAGATACTTATAGGTAGTTACTACCTACAGTCTAGTCACTCATGGGGGTGACAGGTTATTCCATTACATCACTATGGTTGTGAACAAGAGAGAGAGGTAAAGTTATGAGCTATGAATTGCAGACGTCAGAATCAAGGAGGCACAGAAATATAACTGCTCAGGTTGTGTAGTAATAGGCAATGGAAAATGGGACATATAAATTGGAAGACACATTGGAATAATGAAAGATGCCTTCGAAGAAACTAAGAAAAGTATTAGAACCTGAGAAATTTTTTCTTCGAATGAAAGAAAGAAAGTATGTTGAACTGCTATTTTAGATTTATCCTCTTAAGCAGCAGTGAATATTATATTCATTACAAATGAGGGAGAAATTCAAATTAACATAGATGTGGTTCTACAGATGCTGTGAATAAAATAGAGTGAACATGTGAGAGATGAGATGAGCATTTTCAAAGGAAAAATGGGAACCAGAAGGACACTTATGCATAAATACAAAACTGTATATATCAATTAGAAAGAGACAATTGAAATTTCGGTAACCCATCATGGGGAAAGAGTGCTTGACACTACAGTAAACAGTCAAATGTTATTTAGAACTACAACAAATAGGAAGCTGTGGTGATCCAAAAATCACTTACATCCTGAAGGTCTAAAGTACATAAGATTTTGAAATAATTCTTAGATAAAATCCAAAGGAACCTAAGCATGAACTGAGTAATAAAGATCTCATTCAGAAAGTAAGTGAAATATTTGGCTTCATGATATTGCAATCGATAAAATAATATTTAATCCCATAATTTTCTTGTCACTACTATCAATAAATTGTATATTTAATCTAGAAGCCATTAGAAATTTTAAACACATCTCAGATATCCTCTGGGGGTCTTTGACACTCAGAGTTGGGAAGTACTGAAATAGATACTGTAAACATAGAAAGGGCAGTCTATACCTTATTAGCCTTATATCTCTTTCTTGTATCTTGGCTCATAACCAACATTTCAACTGATACATTTCTTCTGTTGTACCAAGGTCACACCTACAAGAATACTTGGGACCTTGTAGCCAAAGGGCATTCAACATTTTCGGCCCTGATAAACTTTTCATAAAAATTCAGATCATTTACATCTTCACAGCAGCCAATCAGCAGATGATGGATTCATGTTGAACTGTTCCTTTGTTTTTCATTTTGTTTGCCACTAAATTTAGTTTTATTGTTCTTATAATTCAGGACCCCAGACTTCATTATTTATATCCCCACCTCCTCTTCACACAGCACAAATAAGACTGACCCCCAGAGGTTATAAGATAAAAATATTAGGAAAAGTGTTCTTATAAACACCTTGTCACTGTGGAAAACACCTGATTATATAATTAAATAAAATATACTTATAATACTGATATCTGAATTTGGGATTTTGAAATGAGAATATGGTAGGCTGTTCAAACAAGAGAAACTGTTGCTTTACAATCTTTTCACTCTGGCTGGTGACATGGCATATATATAATGGAAAGGGGGTTACTACTTGTGACAGAAAGGGGTTACCAGTTTTACTGTCATGCAGATGAATGCCGTAACACTTTTGTAATAAGTGATTTCAGCACATACATAAAGAGAAGCTATTAAGAAACGTTTGGTTAGCAAAGTCCAAACTACTGTTCATAAAGAACAAATTTTTGACAATCTTTGCCGAACAATCTGCTCAAGAAGTGTACCTTAATGTAAACAATGACAACATATGAAATGGATTAAGTCTGACAATTATTTAATATATTTTCTGTTTATACATTATTTTAAAAGATACAATTCATCTATTATAGCTAAGTTGCATAGCACGTCAGATCAAATGATGGTTCCATATAGGACACAGGTTCAATTTCTGTTGAAGGACACATTCAGGCCAATAAATGTGATTAATACTATGTAATCAAAAAACAGACCATTTGCTTAAATAAATTGTATCTATTAAAATAATGTATAAACAGAAAAAATACATACACACACATATATATATATATATATATATATATTCCCATCTACAGAGAATGTTATCACAGCTCATCAGTGTGGCTAGACATCCAATTGGCTTAAGCCAGGATTGAAACTCAACTGATTTGACATCAGTTGGACATTTTTCCTTTTAGCTATCATCTCCTGGCAGAGAAGAAGGTGAATTTTTATGTATTTCTTGTTGAATAAACATGCCAGTGACTCAGCGTGCTTGATTCATAGAAGGGCTTTATATATATATATATATATATATAGTTGATTGATTGATTCATTTATTTTCTATGGCTTATCAACCCTTTGCAGGTTATTTAAAACCAGAAAATATTTTTTAGATTATAAGAATTTGGGTGGTGTGGAGTTAATAATGGTTTAGCAATATAAGTCTCTCCAGTTAACAAATTCAAGCCAATATGCATTATACCACATATCCAAGCTTACAGCCCATGATGCTTCCAAGTGGTCACTCATCGAGGTAACAACCAGATTTGACATTGCTTAACTTTGGTAAGAGTATGGGAGCCATCTTTCAATGTGAAGTAGCTGTGTGCCTGATACATGTGGCAAAATATGGTTGTATAAATTTTGATAAATAAAAATAATGTTAGTCAAATGAATGACAAAGTAGAGAAATTCTATGTAACTTGTTTTGTCTCCTAAAAGGACGCCATCCGACTAATGTTCTTATTGATAGAATTATATCTGCGTAGGATGGAGAGAGTAGAGATATAAACATCATTAAAATTATGCACTGAGGGGAAATGCTGAAAATGTGGGACACTAAATTTAAAATTTTTAAGTTTAATTTTTTTTTTAATTTTAAAATATTTAGAAATTTTTTATTTTCTATACCCAATATGTTTGGATACATGTGTCAGTTGATCTCATTCGGTATCCCTATGCAATAAATATAGATATTTCTTATTACTACATATGTTATATATAAATGGATACATGTTTTTGAGCAGAACCCTCTTTTTTAACACTTTGAACCCCAGCGGCCAGTATACCAGTTGCTGTGCATATACTGCTCTCATCAGTGAATCAGGATTCTAAAAAGTTTGTTTTTACTTACAGATATAGGGTTTTCTAAGAATATGTGCCCTTCATCAGGATTCAAAAATGCATCCTCATTTTATAGGAAAAAACACCATATCACCTGGCATGCTAGTAGACTGATTCTGCCATGAAGGATTTCATGGCAAAACATGGCAAAATTGTCCTCATGAAGGAAAGCATGTCTCCCATTAAGATCTTCCAAAGTGAATATTTGCTTTTAATTTTTTATCTGTATATATTTATATGTCTGAATCTATTGATCAAGATAATGTAAGTATGTATGTTTGCTTCAAATCATTGTCCTCTTGGAAATTCCAGACACTATCATTCAAAATTGCTTGGTATCTTGCAGAGTCTATTGTGCTATCAATGCATAATATTTTACCTGCTGCAGTAACACACCCACAAATTATAATGCTGTCACCACCATGTTTAATGGTTGCTATCAAATTTTTCTCTTCAAAAGCTGTATTAGAGCATGCCAGATATACTACTTATTGTTCCTCCTAAAAAGCTTTAGTTTGATCTCATCTGATCCTAAAACCTTTGCCACAATGTTTCTAGCTTATTGACATGAGTTTTGGCCTAGTTGAGGTGAACATGCTTGTGCCATTTCATACATAGTGGCTTTTTGTAGATATTCTGCCCTGAACATTGGCATTGTTCAGATTTTGTTGCATTGTAAATGTGCGTACATTAATTCTAACATTGGCACTGGAAAGTGTAAAAGTCAGCAGGATTTGCCTAGGCTTGCCAAACTAGATGTCTACTTGCTCTTTCTGTTATTTGATAGTGATACAGTCATACTAAAGGCCTTAAATTTATAAATAATTTGTTGCACAGTTGGGAAGTTCACACCAAATCGTTTTGATAGCTTTTAGTAGCATTTCAACTATGTGATTTTTTAAAGCTTCAGGATGTTCTTTACATATATATATATATTTAAGATTAAGTCTCTAACATGTGCATACACAAAGAGTTATATTGTTTGGCTACAGTATACTCAGCTTACCAAAAAATGAACACATGTCATTTTGATTTTTACACATGCACAAAAAATTATTTTCACATGCAACCCTGTAAAACAAAAATACAGAGTGTTCACTTACTTTTGCACATCTTAATTTTTAATTAATATTTTTATTCCAGCTTGATAACTTTTTTGAAAATGGTTGTAATTGATTTAATAAAGGTTTTTCTTAGTGAATATATAGTTTAATTAGATTTGTTGTTTATCTGTAAAAAAAGACAATTATTTTAAATTTTTTTCATAGGGTTCCCATTTGCACTGCACTGTATATATATATATATATATATATATATATATATATATATATATATATATATATATATAGAGAGAGAGAGAGAGAGAGAAAAGATAATAGATAGACAGATAGATAGATAGATGATAGATTGATTGATTGATGCATACATACAAGTATATATGGATATAAAAATAAATATGCAAACCATAAGATTTTCTTCTACTTTTCCATGCTATTTTATACCTAATTCTGTATATATATATATATATATATATATACACAATTAGGCATAACATAACAAGGAAAAGAGAAGAAATTCCTGTGGTTTACTATGCAATACCAGGGTACTAAGTTCCTCAGACAGGAAAAGAGTCATGTCTTGTTACTACCTCATCCTTCCATTGAAGAGAGAAAAAAGAGAGAGTGAGTTTGATTCCTTTAATTTTATGGAGTTTTATACAACACTCTCGAGTTTATTAAGAGAAGTCCCCTGGCAGAGAAGGTAATGCCAATCCCACATATATTCCACTTATATTTTATCACTACTTTAATGTTGAAATATCAAAAGCAGCTCAGAATAACAAAAAAGAAAAATGATTTGTTAAAATTCCAGGCCATAGATTCCAAACCATATTGGTACCTACAATATTTAACAGGTGATAACAGAATATTCTTCCTTGGTATGTCATTGCCAAGGGCAGGCAACCAAACATGTATTTTGGTCAAGGGCCGTAACTCATCTTAACAGACTACTTTTAGGAATCTCCATAAGTAAACAGAGACTGTGTTCATTTAAAGTCACATAACTAGAATTCCAGACTATGTTTGGTGGTACTGCAATGATTACTGAGGTGAGGTTAATGGTGATGATGTTATAACCTCAAAACCATGTCTGACCCTAAAGTCATTATCTAATGGAGACTTTGTTGTGTGCACTACTGCAGGCACATTTCAAGATGTGTCTATGACTATATAAGCTTCTGTTATATCTATACCATTAAAAGGTTTTAATATATTCAACGAGATGCAGTAAAAGAATTGACAGCATATTTTTAGATATGATATGAAGCATTATATTTTTCAAGCAATGTTATATGATACTACTGATGGCAAAAAGATCAAATTTCATATCTAAATTGCTTGTTTAAAATACTACTTTTATTAGAAAATATCAACAGTCTAAATATAGAATGAGTCATTAAATTGGCTTCAAAGGGTTTGTTGCCAAAGAGAATGGGAAATTAACCTTTGCAACACAGATGCCTATTTCGATTTCATTCAGTTTTTTAAGTACTTGTGTGTGTGTGTATGCACATGTATATTTTAATTCAATGGCACACCTAAAATAATCTCTTCTATTTATTACTGAATATTTTATGAATAGTCCAATAAGAATTTCTAATTTTTCTTATTATCTCCAATTTTATGATTTTATGGCACATCTATGGGTAGGGATTGTCCAGACTGAGTAGAAAAACAAATATATATTTCCATTATCTTTCCCAATGACAGTAATATGAAATGAAGGCAAACACCCTTAGCTGTGATTTAAACACAGTTCTTCTTTTACAAAAGACAAATATCCTACCTAATAAGTTTGTGTAAATGGATGGCAGAACAGGGAAAAGAAGATGTTATATTCAATGCTAATAGGAATATATACTTGACAAACGCAGTAGATAAAGTAAGTAAAGGTTTATTGTAAAAACCAGTACAATAAGAATAAAGGTAACAGTTATGCACAAGGTCATTGCAAATCAATCCAGTAGTGAGTGCTACTATTGGAAGGTCGGTAGTTCTTGTGTAAGTCTGAGTTGTACTCAACAGATCCTAGCTAGTATATTTAGCTACTCCCCTCACGAGGGTTGCATGTGGTACAAGGCCAGTTTAACATGGGTTCTCTGAGCCTGTAGGCTCAGCCAAAAATATTCCCTTTCGAACCCATATAAACGGGTTCAGGGTCAGTGGAGCCTCGTCCGGGTTCCTCTCTGCCCGAAGATAGAGAGTTTGACTGTTTAGCTGGAACAGATCGTATCTAGACTCTGCAGTCTGTTGACTTACAGATACTTATAGGTTGTTACTACCTATATCACACATGGTGTGACAGGTTATTCCATTACATGAGATGTGATGAGCCATAATTTTCAATGTTCTGTAGGGACACAGAACATGAAAGAAGATAAAACCATTACTACCTAAGATCAAATTACAATATTTATACTTGATCTTCATAAATTAAAGAGAACGAATAAACTTATTTAGGCTGATGCAAAAGTTCAGTGTTAGATTCACAGAATCTTAGGGAAATGTTAGAAGTGGCCTTGACGATCTTTTATGATCATGCTCTAAGCTTTAGGAATTATTCTCTTCTTAATAAAATATGTTTCATATAAACCTACATAATGGAAAATTAAGCAGTATTTAACTACCACATTTGATAGCACATAATATTTCCCTCACCTCACAAAATGGTTAAATTTTATCTTTTATATGTGTTTGATACGTTAATATTTTTAAGTTAAGGTGATGGGGATAACTAATACTTCTATCTAGCCTTACTTCATAATAGTATATTTTTTTCATTTTACTGTAAGGTTCACCCTGTACAAGGCTCGGGGACCACTCAAGGCAGAGGGTTACGTTAAGAGGCAGTTTGTATGAATAGGAGAGGAAGATAATGGTTAACCTTATACTTGAACAGTTGAAGAGTGTAGCAAGTGGGAAAACATCCTCTTGGGAGTCTGTTACACTAAGCAGTGGTTCACAGGAAGAAGCTATTAAAGTGTCACTTACTTTTCACTGATGGAGTAAATGTTGGTGGTTTGTTACAATATAATTGGCATGGCGTGTCCTTGCTGTGAAGGTTATGCCTGACAGAACTAAGGAATGTAGTTTGTCCAAGCACTTTCTGTGAAAATGCCATCAAGAAAAATTCAGTTTTGAACATGACATTCAATAGGAATGAAAAAATTAATTTTCTGTTTTTTTAGTGGTATTCAAAGAGAAATCTTTCTCATGAATTTTTAAAACCTAAACAACCTGCTACTATGAAATACAACAGGGAACAATTGGTCTATTTGATTGATGCATTGTAAGGGAAAGACACTTTTGGTGATTATGCTGCATGGCTATGATTGTCCCCTTATTGCCAATTCCTCTTTCATGTGTCATAGTTCATCACACCTTCCCATCCTCGTTAGCTCTAAGCAATATTTGTCCCTTAGTATCACACACATTCACTGTTCAGCCATTCATTTATGCAATCTCATGAGGTAGGCTGCTCACTGTTTGTGTGTCTCTCCTGACTTCAATATGTCATATGAGTGTCAAATTCTCTAAGCCCACCTTCCTCATTATGTGTCCTAGAAATATCAAATGTTTCATTCTGATCTTAAAAGCAAGCATACTTTTACTTCCATTTATCTTAAGATTTCATTGTTGATCACATGTTCTACCCAGAGTAGTCTTAACACTCATCAGTAGAACTACATCGCTGTTGCTTCAAGTCTCTTCCTTATCTCTGAGGAAATTGTCACTGCCGTATAGGATGACTGAGATTTCTTTTTTCTCATGAAATTTTCCTATTTCTTAATTATGGTTTTATAAAACATCAAGTATTAATAATCTTCTTCTTTTATATGCTGTATCCCTACAGGATTTAGGCAATGATGGTTCTCCACAACTTCCCATCAGTTGTCTCATTAATCAAATATTTTCTCCTTACTCTCCCTCCTGCTACATGTCCTGCCATCCATTTATAACATTCCTTAGGTATTTTACTCATTGTTTCCCCTTTGCTTCATATTCCTTCAGTACATCATGTAAGCATCAAATTCTCCAAGTCTTCTTTCCTCATATGTCCCAGAAATTTCAAATCCATGAGGAAAGTGTCCAGTATTCATTGAATATAAGAGGGTTGATATTATATAACAATTAAATAATCTGACTTGGAGGGTCACATTCTCTAGACTTGACACCTTCAGATCATAAGAAAGCCATTGAAAGCACTTTAATGAGTCAATAAGTTGTTTTAAGAGAAATATTTTATAAATGTCAATTGGCAGTCATGTTAAAAGTTCAGTCAATGAATGCCAAATTACAAGAAAATAGTTAATCTTACCATTATCATTACCATACATGAAACAGTTGGTAAAAAGAAGAGAATATGTTGGAAACATTTGCTTCAACCTAACAAATAACAGGCTTGGTTAGTTAATCATAGAAAAACTTATTAACAAATCAGTTTTGTTTAAAATAATTTGGCATGTAAAAAAAACATGAAAATTAGCTCATAATTTGAAGGCTTTAAACTAAGTCACATATATTTAAACATATATAAAAATTCATGTAGACATTCTTATATTACAAGGTGCGATCATTAAATTGTCACCATTCATATTTTTAATTTTTCACATTGTTTGTTTTTTTTATTTTGTTGACTGCACAGTATAGTAGGGTCAGTTGGGCACCATCTGTGAGAAAAAGAGCAATGTGGCACAATTCTCAGAAATTTGGAAATGGCATGCTGTACTAGTTGGTATTCTCATTGGAAGCTCCAATATGAACATTTTGAAGTGTTTGAATGTCAATCTGAGGACAGTTCAGAGGATTCAGAAAGTGTTGGATGAGATATCTAGTCAACATCATGGTTTGGAGTGATCACTAATGATGACAACATTTTGCCTCCATTTATCTTCCCACAGGACCTTGGACTCAACACAGAGGCCTACATCAAGTACCTCGAGGAGGTAGTGCTTCCTGAGTCAAGAGGATGGCTGCTGAAAGTCACTGTGTCTGGTAACAGGACTTAGCATCATGCCACACAAGTAGGAGAATCCAGTCATGGCTGTCAGACAATTTCTGTGACCACAGCACCCCTTACATCTGGCCACCTGACTCCCCAGACTGCAACCCCCTTGATTATTATGTGTGGGATGCAGTTAAGTGAGAGATCAACAAAACTCCTTAAAACACCAAAGATGAACAGAAGGCAAGGATTATGGAAGCATTCACCAACTTAAATAAGGAGACTGTCTAGAAGAGTTGCAGGAGATTCCAAAGTCGTCTGAAGGCCATGGTTGAAGCCAATGACAATTTTATTGAATAAATTTACTCTTTTATATTTCAAGATATTTTTGTGTAATTTTGGTAAATATATCTGTTAAAATGAGATATCAGTGTTATATTTCATTTAGATGACAATTGATCCATCGCACCTTATATATTTTTATAATACATTGTGTCTATAAATAAAAAAATTAATTATAGTCTCATGGTGCTGTCTCCAGATAAAAATAAATAAAAATTAATTACAGTGTTAAAAATAGTTATAAGAAAATAATTATAGCAATTATAATTAACTTTAATTAACTCATCCTGAACCAATGAGAATCAGCCCCACTTTTCTTCTCTATACACACAAACATGTTACATTATCATTATCAGACAAGCAGTTCACATGGACAGGTTATCAAAACGTGCGTCAATGAAAATTTGATTTCCTTTCCCGTTTTCAAGTCATTAGAGTAACATTTATCTTTTAGCACTCAACAAAAAATCGAGGTAAGAAAAACCCAGAAACCTCTCTTATTTTTTCCAACTCATTACACACATCTTTGCTTATTCTTTATCTTATCATTCTGTTGAATCTTTATCTTATCATTCTGTTGAATTTTGATCCATATTTGATCTACATTTTGACCCCCAATTTGACTCACAATTTTACTCAGCATTACTATCCAACACCACATAACAATCATATAACATATAATACTCATATATATATATATGTGAAAAGTGTGTGTATATAAATTTTGATCCATATTTGATCTACATTTGACCCCCAATTTGACTCACAATTTTACTCAGCATTACTATCCAACACCACATAACAATCACATAACATATAATACTCATATATATATATATATATATGTGAAAAGTGTGTGTATATAAATTTTGATCCATATTTGATCTACATTTTGACCCCAATTTGACTCACAATTTTACTCAGCATTACTATCCAACACCACATAACAATCACATAACATATAATACTCATATATATATATATATATATGTGAAAAGTGTGTGTATATAAATTTTGATCCATATTTGATCTACATTTGACCCCCAATTTGACTCACAATTTGACTCAGCATTACTATCCAACACCACATAACAATCACATAACATATAATACTCATATATATATATATATATATGTGAAAAAGTATGTATATAAATTTTGATCCATATTTGATCTACATTTTGACCCCCAATTTGACTCTACTCAGCATTACTATCCAACACCACATAACAATCACATAACATATAATACTCATATATATATATATATATGTGAAAAGTGTGTATATAAATTTTGATCCATATTTGATCTACATTTGACTCACAATTTGACTCAGCATTACTATCCAACACCACATAACAATCATATAACATATAATACTCATTTTGTTGTTTCCATGTATTGGTGTTTCTCATTTTTATGGGTATATATAAATGTTACGGGGTTTAAGATTATTTACACAAAGTTATAACTCCAATACAAATATAATATTATCATGCTATACAGTTATACAGTACTAAGTACATTTTATATATTTTATTAAATAGAACAGACAGGGAATTTAATACATTTCTACTAGGGCTAAATATATATATATATATATATATATATATATATATGTGAAAAGTGTGTGTATATAAATATAAATAAATATATATATATATAATTATTTATATATTATATGTCTGTACTTATTAGAAAGCGCTCAATATCAGAGATAGAGTTAACATATTTGGTTGGATAGATGTGAGTTTGTGACGTGGGTTTCACGCTTTTAGAGACAAACGTGTTTGTCTGACAATCGCAAAAGCGTGAAACCCAGGGTCACAAACTCATATCTATCCAACCAAATATATATATATATATATATATATATATATATATATATATGAAGAAATATAGTTTTAAGATGTGCTATATTTATAGGATAAAGTGTCAATATCTTAGATAGAGCGTGTGTAAATATAAAAGTGAACATAGATGTCAACACTTAGAGGCGACATAGTTTGTTTCATGCTAGATGCAATCGTGGCCTGACAGTTGCATCTAGCATGAAACAGACAAAGTGTTGACTTCTATGTTCACTTTTTTATATTTATATATATATATATATATATATATATATATATATATATATATATATATATATATATATATAACAAAAACTATGGTGATCAAATTTTAGTCAGCAATACAATAGTATTTTGCCACATCATCTTTTAAAACAAGTACAAGTTTTGGAAGTCCTTCACATTGGAAGTCCTTCACATAAAAAACCTACTTACTATCAATATTTTTTCCAGTCTAGACATAAATGTGTAAATATACCTTGAAGGGTCAATTTTGCGATATGATACTAAAATCTATTCCACATTCATATGATGTAAACAAAAATTCTTATCAAATTTTGCATTGTTGACAACATAAATGGTATGTTTTTTTCTTTTCTTTAAACTGTCTCATGATCATAGAATATAGTCAGATCATAAACTTGGTAAGTTTCATTGCAAGTTGCTACCTAACATCAAACAACTTATTCAATGCCATGAGACACATGCCAAAAGTCTTAACCAGAGATGGAGTTAGATGAAGAGAGGCCCTAGGCTATTTCACTTGTGGGGACCCTCTAAATCCGCCATTCTCACAAGCAGAGGGAAATGGAAAAGTGTTAAATTAAACAATTTGAGTAAAGCTAAGGATAATGACGGGTGTTTAAAATGCCGCAGTTGACAATTCCTCCTTTAACAGACATAAGATGTTATTGTTAAATACAGTATGTGATTGAAATGTTAAAATTTTAAAAAATCTATAAAGAAATCAATGCTAGCATAGAGTTATCAACTAAAGACAGAACTATTCAGAAATAGAATGTAAGAAACGTTACTGAAGACCTGTTTAGTGTCTACAGTGCTTTATGACAGCATTTGTAAGAAATGCCTATGACACTGTCAAAAATATTATAAACCTTGAATAGGGCCCCCCTAGATTTTGAAACCCTAGGCTTCAGACTGCTAAGCTTATATGTAAATCCAGTACTGGTCTTTGACCATTGTATTTAATTGAACATGTATTATTGAAGGGTTGCTCCCTGAATATACCATGTACAAAATATGTTATAGCAGTCAAGTTTTCTATACTTTTCTAACTTGTTTCAGTTAATATACCTAGTATGCAACAATACAAATATAGCTAGTATACAGCAATACATCTTTGGCAGCTGTTTAATGTTTTGCGAGGAACAAATTAAAGATGCAGAGGAAAATAAAAGAAACTTGTGAAAGGAAAGGTGTGAACCAACTAAATCCTTTGTTACTTTAGGGAATCTTGTATTTTCATTGCAACAATAGAAACAGAACAGCCACTTGGTAGGTCAGGCTGTCTGATGAATATTTTATTGATTGAAGCATTGTTCAAGTTCGCAGAGGGTATTTGCTTTGATAAAAGCCAGTAGATTTACTTTCACTCAAGCCAGCATCTTGAAAATATCCAAGCTTCAAACAATGACCCTGTGAAATGCCTTCAAATTGATTTTTGCTACTTTTGCCCAG
The DNA here is from genome assembly GCA_903632075.3 of Acanthosepion pharaonis. Lineage (NCBI taxonomy): Eukaryota > Metazoa > Mollusca > Cephalopoda > Sepiida > Sepiidae > Acanthosepion > Acanthosepion pharaonis. The sequence goes on along the minus strand of CAHIKZ030001657.1, from coordinate 308,119 downwards.
AGAATATCGGGTAGAAGGGTAATTTCTTCTTTTTTTTTTTTTTGTAAAACAACTCTATGGAGAAGAGATATACTTTATTAGTTTCTGAACCTTTATGCATCATAAGCAGTTTCTTTCAGAAAGGATGAAGAGATTCAATGAGGTTTTTTTTCTAAATTATAGCTATTTGAAGAAGCCTGTCTGAATTTCTGGCATGAGGAGTTAACTTTATTTACATTTTTTACAGACTAATGTCGTCATCTTTGTTGTTACTATCTCATCACTTCAGCCATTCTCTCCTCTTACCATCTTCAGGTGTCTGTCAGTCTGGGTAAACTTCAAGGAATTTTTAACTGAACACTTGTTCTTATTCCAAGTTCTGTATCTAGGGATATTTCATTTTGATCATTTTAGTACTGCTCAGATTATTGCCTACACTGTTTTTGTTTTAGTCTAAGTCTGTACTACCATGTCAAGGGATTGAACTCACAATTACTATCTAACATATTTTACCCTTGTTTTCCTGAACGACAGATAGTTATTATATTTTTTTTTATTTTGTTTTCACCATTTCTTTCCGTACAAACATTTTTTAAAATAACTGAAAAAAACTGAGGAAAGATCACTTTTGAAAATGCTTATACAGAGGGAAATGCTGACAACAGTAAAAAACTTTTAAAGATTAAAGTGGTTTTTCCAAATTTCATCTTACAAACTTAATTCAGATATTTATTGTTTGTTTGTTTAATGGCATATCAACATTTTATGGGTCATTTAATGCTGAAATTTAATTTTCTGGGGAGCTTTGAAGTAATATAAATATGATATATGTTATTCTGCTTTCACAACTGGATACATGGTAGATGATACACAGCTTCTGTGCATATACATGTTTGTGTGGACATGATTACTAGAGGTGGTGATAAGTGTGTTTTATGTTGTAGTTTTGTTGATGTTATATTTTGTAATACAGTTGAATTTCATTAAGAAATTGTAGGATATTATATAGATTAATATCATGTGATGTTTGATGATACCTGAAGCCAACTCCTTGCTTGTATGACCCTAAAACTTAAGTAGAAGGTGCCTATAGGGCCTAGTACTGAGAAATGTGAGAAAGGAAGACATTTTAAATATAGAAAAACAGATGGGACATGAAATAAATACTTTAATTAAATTAAATATAAATTAAATTTTTGATTTGATACCCTCCCAAAATGGATTTCCTTCTTCTGCACTCTACTGTACAATATTACAGTGAGTTTTTTTTCTTTTTACTAGTGTTCATCTAATACAAGGCTCAAGAGCCACTCAAAGCAGATGGTTACTAAATGAGGTGTGGAATATGAACATAAGAGGAAGACATAGGAAGTAAAGATATAAGGATAGAAAGGATAGATAATGATTTACAATAAACTTGAAGAGGCTAGATTTTTAGTGTTCACAATAACATACATGTGGGAGTATATTCCACAAAGTAATGGTGCTTAGGAAGAAGCTGTCAGAGTGAAATTTCCTTCTTACAAATGGAATATGGGAGACTTGTGGGTGAACCAACTCCATGCACATAGCAAGGTTGGTTTTAGCTGTAAAGGTCTGAACTGGTGACATTAAAAAATGGACTTTGTCTGAACATTTGCCATAAAAACAGCTATTTTGCTGTTATAGGCTTGTGACATAGCATTTGTGAGAAAATGGCTGTAGGGTGAAAAATCCATTCCCCACTCCAAGGCAATGTAAATGATTTTGAACTCTATCAGACCTGGAAAGGGAAGTTTTGATAGCTCAAGTCAGGTATGGTACCAATATTCAATTTTTGGTCAGATCTGACTCTTGTAAAGGTATTTCAGTAATGAATCATATACATAAGTTCTAATTCAGATAGGTTTTGAAGTCTTATCTTACACTAAACTCTTACTCTGTATTCTACTTATCTTTCTGTCAGTTTTGCTTTGCTTTGTTTTTTTAATAATTTCAACCCAAGGAAGGCAATAAAGCCACTAAGATGCAAGGGGTTACTGAGAAAAAACATTATTAAGGAGAGAGAACAATAAAAGCACAGGATTCATGTTGACAAAAGATAATGATTGATAGTGCATTTAAATTTTTCAAGATCAAAGTTGACTGGATAGCAAGAAGCCAGAAAAATTCCACAAGCAAGAATTGCCAAAGAAGAAACTGTTAGCATAAAAGTTATAGTTACATATAGCAATTTTACTGTAAAATGAGACCAAGCTGCCAATCTAGTAGTGAGCTTAAATTCATAAAGTTGAGGTACCAAAGAGGAAAGCTCATCAGAACAATTACCATGATAATCTACTGATGATGTTGGTTAGACATCATCTGGAGAAACCATGGTGAAACAATTTTGTTTTATTTCAATACAGTGTCTGCTGTAAATTTGTTTTTAATAATTCTAAGTAAATTTCTAGGAAACATTTGAATAAATGATTAAATGACTTAAAACAGAAAGCAGAAGTTGAAAATATATTCCAAGTTAATCAGATTCTGCTTCACTTTAGATTGACTTTGCCTAACTTTATGCATAATACAGGTTTGGTACCATCCAAATTGAAATAATGGTGAAGTTGTTACAGTATCTTGTAAAAAGTTTAGAAACCCTCAATTAAAAATCATTAAAATAAAATTTTTTCAATTGTTTTCAATCTCATGTTCCTGGAATTATTTCCTTTATACATGGAGTAAAAATCCACTGTTCATAGAAAAAATGCTCAATACAAAGTAGAGCAATATATTTTATTATTATAAGAGATTATAATAAAAACATTTTTAAATCACTACACAAAAGCTTTCATGTTTCATACTTTGATTGTACTTCTGCAGGTGATGGTAAGTAACTGGTGATTAAATGATATTTAAAAATATCTAAAAAAAATTGTTACCTCTTTTCCAAAAGTTAAAGGTTGTGGGGTGGGTACATAAGGTCAGAATTAAAATTAGACTTGTGAGTATGTCTTGATTAACTAATTAAATGTCAGATAAATAGAAAAATAGAAAAGTAAGCTCAGAGGATGGAGGTGGGTAAATATCATGATAAACCAGAATATAGATAAGCCATCATTGACGATTGTGGAAAATATGTTGCTTTTTAATTATGACCTTATGTCATGACTTTATGTCCCCCCCTGCAATGATCCTTAAATATCTTTCATTAAATACAGATGACAAGGAAAATTTAATTAATTTTTATTAAGTTTTTCCTGCATCATTAGATTTTTCTATCATCTAGGAGTAAGAAAGTACAAAAATGTTCTATAATTTTTATTGTCCCAAGTGTTTTCAGTCACTTCTATAGCCATTTTCAAGGGTGTTTTATCGTTGGTGTTGTTATTTTTTCTTCATGTTGCATGCAGCTGGAGTTTGCATGATCATTTTTCTAATTTTAATAAAATTTTAATCCGTCAAAATTTAAACCACATTATCACAAACATCTCGTTATTAGAGAGGCCCTGGTTATTAAACATTTCTCTCCTACTATCAACCTCACCTTATTTAATCAGAATTTTTTCTTAAGGGTTCTTTTTTTTATAGCACTATGGTCTGATAAGTGACACATGAGGTGTCTACTCAAGGAGGTGGTAGTGTGTCTGATATAAGTAATTTATTTGTGTCTTTTATTGGGCAGTGAAATTGATACACTATATTAGTCATTTCTAGTTTAGATTTGATGGGGTTATTTTGATTAGTGACAAGGTTTGCAGTCTTCCATTTTCTACTAGTTACATTCCATCAACACTGTCCAGACACCAAACTACCACCAGTCACAATGAACAGATGTCCCCTCAAGGAGGTCCCATGCTCTGAGAAAATATTGTCCCACAAATTCACACCTGATCTCAAGTGGAATTTTATACATATGATCCATCGCTACGAATTTGTGACAAATTATTTTCCCACCTCCAACCTCTCTCTCTCACAGGTGGGATTTTGCAAGCTTCTCACTCTTTTATTGCTACTTTTCCTGAAAGTGCTCTTAGTCCTGCCAGGTCTAACTTTCATGGCTAGGACTGGCCATGCCACTTACATTGCAGCAAATCACCCACATTCCTTTTGTATTCTCTCAGTGAGAAGTGAAGTTCCAATTGAACAGCTACTTCCTGTCAACCCCTGCTCTCTGAAACAGACTAACAAGAGGATGTTTTCCTGCAATCTTAACTCATGTCTACCCCTTAACTTAACTATCTACCTTGACTGGCCTTCAGGCTTTGTTCAGGGTGAACTATACTGTAAAAAAAAATAAAGCAGCATGTTTTTACCCTGTCTGAGTAATGCACAGCTCACATTGGGACATTTCAAAATTGATGTCTGCTAACTTTATTCCTGTACCTGAAATGTAAACAAAGTAACTGATATGTACTGGAAAGGGATATATTTGTTCGAAGTATCAAAGTGGTTTTGGACTACCGTAACCGGGTAGGACAATCTAGCATGTAGCCGTAATGGACTGGTCCTCATCGTAGTGGTAGGCAATAGGCGAAGACTATAGGCATCGACAATAGGCGTCATCCTTGTACCTCCACATCAGTCTGTATTTATGGCTGACACCAGCCAATCATATTACTGTGAGGGGGAACATTATTCATTACATCAGTAACTCTCTTTATTAAGGCTTTCAGTTTCTAGGCTGGTATGCATCAATTTCCCTGTTTCTTCTCTAACACATGTAAATTGAAAAAAAAGCCATTGATTGCTTAAAAAATAATGTGTGTGTGAGTGGATATCTGGAGGTGTAGTGTCTCCTATTATTGTATTGAAAGAGTGTGAGGAAATTCTAGATTGTAGGTCAGCAGGATTTTAGTTCTCTCCTCTTCCTGAAAAAAAGTGACACACATTAGAAAAAGAAAATTGATCTAGAATTAAGAAAAAGAGGTTTAAAAAAAATGCAATTATGCTTTAGTTTTTGCTTTTTCATTTATATTACACACTGTTGACTTTTAAATTCTCAACTCAAATCCTGTCGGTAATAGAAATGGAAAAGTTTGTACAAAAGATTACCAAACAGCAACAGAAATTTTTTTCCTTGAATTTTTTTTATCATTTTAAATTGAAATGCCTTTGAAAATGCTTTTTTAACTGAGGTGATTTAATTTTTTATTTTCATTTTCCTAGCAAAAAAAAAAAGAAACATAAAGAGAATTTCTTAAGACACAAATTAGTTAGACATGACAAAATCTAAACATAGAAAAAAGTGAATCCTGAAAATTATTGCAATGTGAGGAGATAAAAATGCTTTAGACTAATGACAAAACAAATCTAGTTTAACTTTCAAATTTTTGACTTAAGCATCTCCAAAAAAAAGCATGTGATTACAAGTAATTTTATCTTTTTCTATAAACCATCAAGGCTCTCCACAACTTCCTATCCTGTATAGCTCTTAGCAATGTTTGTCTTTTTACTATGCCTCCCATTCCTTGTTTTGTCATTCATTTACACAAATGCTTTCCTCTGTTCATCTTTCCTTCAATATATCCTATGAGTATAAATTTTTCCATAACTTCTTTTCTCATTATATGTCCCCAAAATTTCAATTGTTTCTTTCTGATTTTATGTAAAACTATTTTCTTTTTATATTTTTTTAAGATTTTTCCTTAAGATTCCCTGTTGCTTACATGCTCCATCCATGCTATACTCAGCATCCTTCTGTAGAACCACATAAAATTTCCTAAAAAGAGAGATGAAATAACTATTCCTCCTAAAGAGTAAAGTTCTTTCACAACTTTTAGCCCTCCACAGCTTCCTTTTAGTATCTGGAAACATTCATGACATGATTTACGATTATGGATCAATTTTAACAAATTTAGTATAGATGGTAAGGAATTCAAAGATAAGATAGTCTGTACTTGGGATAGTTTTGTCAAATGTTGCAAATTATTACAAAACCAAGACATTAAATTAAAAACTTAAGCCATGTTCTTAAATAGTTTTGTCAGATCAAGTCTTTTATATGGATGCTATGCATGGCATCAAACTTGTTCAGAAATATCTAAACTGTCAGCTGTATACCACTATTTTCTCAGACCAATGATTGAAAAATGGCTTCAAGCAAATGAAGTCGATAGATCTTTTTGAACCTCATGAACTGGTGCTACAGAATCGCTAACAAAGAGTTATACCAATTACAAGAAACCACATCACTTGAGGACTTTTTACAACAGCAAAAACTAAAATGGATAGGACATATAACTCAAAGAGAAAATAATGACATAATTAAGATGTTGACATTCCACACTAATTCAAACAAAAGATTAGGAAGGAAGCCCTCTTAATACTCAAAAAAGCAATAATAGACTTGAGAAAACTATTTTCCTGAAAAATTGTATTAAGACAATGAATGCCAAATGTTTCCTTATAAAGAAACGGTTAATATAACCATTACCAGTACTATTCTCTAGATATTTTTTGAACTCTTTACTTATCATAATGAAACCCCAAAATCTTTATCACTAAAGAAAACTGGTTTAAAGTTATTTAAACATAAATTTAAAAAGGTAGTCACTTTTTCTCTCTGGTAATAGTTAACATCCTTTGGTATAGAACATGTGGATCATACTTAAAGTTGGGAAACCTTTTTTTTTTATTTTCATTATCACTTCATGTGACTATATGAGTCATATTTGATTGTGAATCTGAAATCTTTGGGCTACACTTTATTTTTGTTCAAAGCAGTATGATTTAAATTATATTATTCTCTACACTTTTATTAACTCTTCACTCAAAATAATAAAACTCCCAAACTCTTTATGTCTTTATCCCTAAGGACAACTTGTTTAAAACTAATTTAAACAGGAAACAAAAAAAAAAGAGACAACCATTTTTTGCCTTGCTGAGAGATAGACTGTCTGTAGAGATCTTTTAAGCAGAATCATTTATTCTTTATTGCCTGTAGATAGAAATCAGTTATCTTGTCCATTAATCTGTCAGTATGGTTTAAGTATTTCAATCTAAGTTTGTTTTGTTTTTGTTTTTTATTCAGATGAACTGATATTTTATCTATATTTTTGACTGTATCATTCTTTTTAAATAGAAAGTTATGTTCTGCTGATAGGAAAAAAAAATAAGCTGCCTTTGCCATGAAACAGTCAAAATGATAATCAAACAGAAATATATGAAGCCTATTTTGGTTGCTTGACTTTATGATCCATTCTTTATTACTTGAGGAGGTTACTTTATCCATCCACCAATATAAGCAAAATGAAACCAATATTTACAAGTATAAGGAAAAAATTCCATAACATGAGGAAATTGGTTTTATTCAGAATTAATTTTTTTAGGGGGCTCTTATTTTTATAAATTTTATTCATCATTATTTTTTTTAACTTGGTTCCTTGTTTTCAATATTCATTTTGTATTTTTTATTATTTTATTTTGATTTAGGTTTCAGCATAGCAGAAACTGTTTCCAGCTTTACATCTGATAAAAAGATTTTCATTTAGATATACAGCATTTATATCTCAGAAAATAAATTCTTTTGTAGAATATAAAAATTATGATTGGATAGATTTTATGTGCATTTTGGTTTTTTGTTTTTTTTGTACCTTTGCAAATAATACATATCTTTGTGGTCATGTACCTCAATATGTCTGCAATAACAGAAAGCTGAAGAATTATATGGACAATACTTAAATTATCCAGTCTGCTCATAAAAAATAAGCATGAATTTATTTTTAACAATTTTTGCAGATTAACCTTCATTAGAAACTCTAGAAGATACAGCATTTGGCAGAATTGAAAAATACTGATTTTAAGCACATACACACACATATATATAACTTTCATTGAAAACGACTGATGGGGTAATCTTTTGTATTTCCAAGCCCATTCGGTTATACTTTAAAACATTTAGACAATTTCTATATAATTTCCGTCCAGAAAAGAAGAAAGTTATAAGAACACTAGAAAAATTAAATTAAAAAATTCGACTCCATTACCTTGTCATTCATTTTTAAACAAACTTGTATAAAAGAGGGATTTCTGCCAAAACACGCACACACACACACACACATATATATATATATATATATATATATATATAACTTTTTTCATTTCATCCCCAGCTAAACTAGTATGCAGGGTTTACAGAGAGTGAAAGTGAAAGTGAAAGAAAAGACTGGATATAGAGGAGATTAAGGAAAAAATAAAAGAACAGAAGATGGCAACTGACATTGCATTTAAATTTTTGAAGAGTGTCATTATCAGGGAAGCAAGTAAGTGGGTAGGTGTTCCACTGTCAGGAAGTGTGACAAAAGAAACTGTTACACATAACTATTTCAACATTAAAAGGGTGGGACCTAAATGCCAATCTAGTAGCACACCTAAATTGATGTAGTTGGGGCATCAGGGAAAAAAGCTCTTCAGAGCACTTGCCATGAAAATATTTGTAGAAAAGACAGAGGGAAGCCACATTACATCTGTGAGAAAGTGACTGAAGTCAAGATGCTAAATTAAGATCGATTACATTGCAGATCTTTCTTTGGATTTTGTCAAGGACCTCAAGATGAACAGCAGAAGCAACAGACCAAATATGACAACAGTATTCAATGCATGAACAAATGGTAAATTTGTAAATGTGCAAGATGGGCTCTGATGAGAAAATCTTTTGGTACGATACAATGAACCAACTTTCCTTGCAGTAGATGCAGCTATTGATTTAATGTAGTTGTTTCACTTCAAGTTAGTTGAAAATGTAAGATCAAGAAGTTGCAGTGAGATGCTTTCTTGAAATCAAGCATCAGCAATGCTGATGGCAGTCAGGAAAATTTCTCTATGGTGGTTAAATGAAAGCAATTTAGTTTTGGAGGCATTCAAATTTACAAGGCATTTCATTCCCCAGTTAACCACTGATTGAAGATTCTTTTCAAGATCAGCAGCCAGGTTAAATTTGTCAGCACAGACAAATTTGTTATTTAGACAGGTGTAAATGGCAGTGTCATCTACATAAATGCTTACTTTGAAACATCAGGAATATCATTGATGAAGATCAGAAACAGCGTAGGATTCAGGATAGGGCTTTGGGAGACACCTGCATTCATATGAAAGGATCTGAGAGTGACCCTGTTCAGAATGACCTTCATTTGATGATTTGATAGATTGGATTTAATCAAACAATGATCCTGTCATACCATTGCCCTGAAGCTTATGGAAAAGACCAGTATGCCAAACCCTCTCAAACAGCCTCTACACACTGCTCGAGCTTTGCCATTATTATCAAGAGCTTGATATGCATTTTCAGTGATGGCCGTAAGTATGTCAGTGGTAGACTTGGCAAAACGGAATCCATATTGTTTATCAGAGAGTAGGTTGTGTGAACTAAGATGCTTAAACATTTCAGTATTGATTAAAGCTTCGAATACTTTGCTGAAAAGTGGTAGGAGACTAATAGAGCAATAGTTAGAGGGGTCAGCAGGTCCTACAGAGTTCTTAAAAACATGGACTATGCAAGTGTTTGGGCTCCTAACCACCAGTCAGGAACAGCATTCAGAAAACTGCCAACCTGCTATCCTCAGAATGAAGAGATATTACCACCATTGATACATATCACAAGAAATTCATGTCAGTACCACTATTAAGGCCTGAGAAAAGGAAAGGAACCGGGAAACCCTTCCAAAACAGGAAACAAAGGATGAGCCTCTACTCTTGTTCAAGAGAAGTGGGAAGAGTATGGATTGGGTGATAGGAGTGTCTATCTTCACCTATTAAAAAAAAAAAAACAATTCCAGGTTTGATTTCCAGATAAATGATTCCCAAGAACAAGCTCTCTTTCAGATCACTCATTTGACGAGTCAAGCTGTGGCCTACAGATGCCCCAGCACAAACATGTATACATACCTGTGTGCCAGGGGGAAAAAATATTACACACACACACACACACACACACATATATATATATATATATATATATATATTATTCAATATGAAGGACAAGGAAAATTTTATCAATTTTTTATTTATTTTTCCAACGTTCTTACATTTTTCTATTTGTGGGTATGTACAAAATGTATCCCTATTGTTGATTGTTCCAATTGACAATATGTCTATCATACATTTCGGTCTAGTAGACCATCTTCAGGACATATTCATAAAATATAATTAACATTAGACTATATTTAATTCAACATGAAAAGACGATGGACATAAGAGTAAGACTAATCAAAACAGACAACTGAAATTCTTCAAGATCAGTGTTCTGTTTCAATATGATCATGTCGGCGTCACATGGGCGATGTTGTGAAAACGTATTCCGAAAATATAGTATTTTGAATGAAAAATGAAAAGAATTTTATTTTAATCTAAAACTTATTTTGTACGTTTGTCGAGCATTAATCTTGCTAGAAAAGGGGAAATATTAAAGAAGCAAGGTCTAGTATTCACCGTGCATGAGATAGATATTATGCCTGCCTCATAAATCCGCCTAAGATTTTTATTATGAATATATTTTAAAATCTTCACAGAATCAAAATTGAAATTATGATTGTTTGTTTTTTCCGTATATTTTTCTTCATACTGTTGGATCTATATCCATATATTTGCTTACATATATATATATATATATATATATATATATAATATATGGATATAGATCCATGACGTTATATTGGCTCCAGAAATATCAATTTCAGTTGAGCTCTCTGGGGACGAGGTGTGGGTTGGTAAACAGTGAGTATTATAGCTATATAGCGAGACTCTCTTCGAAGATGCGAATTCAGTCACTGTCGGTCACTGGGCGTGTTTCTAAAATAAATACGCTAAAAATCCACTTTCATCCCTACCATGCGCCCGACAGCTTAATGGTTAGAATCTCCAACTGACACCTATTCAGTCAGGTTTCAATCCTAGCTAGAGGCAACCGGATGTCTAGCCACACTGATGAGCTGTGAAACAGCGAAACAGTCTGTCTGTGGATGACGTTATATATATATATATATATATATATATATATATATATATATATATATTGAAATAAAAGTGGTTTTAATATTAGGATATTACTCACAGCTGAAGAGCCTTTCTGATTTCAAGTAACTTAAACTAGGCCATATGTATTTAAGTGATTGTCATTCATCTTGGCTGAACAATAAACATTATCCAGAATGCTGCAACACTGCTGTGTTTGAGTGACACATCTTGGTGATTGTTATATAAATTTCAGTTGTTTTCCTTCCTGGACATGTTTGTTTGAGGGTATGTGTTTGTCCATTTTTCATCTTTTGGGACTGTTAATAGGTAATATATATATATATATATATATATATATATATATATATATATATATATATATATATAAGAGGGAGTTACTGTGTAATATGTTATATTTTTGGTGGGGAGCCAGGGGTAGGGGAAGTGGTTGCAAACTCAATGGCTGCCCCTAACAGCAAATTCAATGGCTGCCCTGGGTGACATGTTCTTGCTACACCACAGATACAGTGACAAATCGATTCCTCACTTCATTAAGAAATATCTCTTTGTTTTTTTTTTTACAAATGCCCAGTTTGACATTGTGCTTACATCAGTTTCAAACTTGACATTTGTAATTAAAACAAAATACAAGTGACTCTTTAAGAAGTCAGTGATAGATTTGAAACTGTATTTCTATTATGTATTTTAAAAGGTTGTGTGGTGTATATTTTAAGTGTGTACATGTTCAAGAAGACATATACAAAAAGGTGGGTTTCTAGCATGGAACATTTATTCTCCTTTTATATATAAACTGTAGTGAAACAATGCTCTTAATGTCTCTTGGGAATGTCCGTTTTCTTTTTTGGTCCAGGAGTTAGGGTAAGTAAGTATAAGCATTGTATTAATGGTTGAGCTCATTTGCCTTGCACAGAGTAAAAAAAAAAACTAAACAAAAAAAAAAAAAACAAGGAAAAAGACTGACTTACTTCATGGGTAAAGATTTTGGAAGCCATGGTGAACATGATTTGTTGGACAGTGGAAAAAAAAAATAGTCAGTCATCAGTGGGCCAGGGAGAATAATGTCCCCCAGTGAGAACATTTTTACCACGTAGTAGAATTCATGGCTATCAGCAAAAGGATGAGCCCAAAATGCAAATTACAAATACTAAAATCAAACAAGTACAAAAATCTAAATATCTGGGAAGAAAAGTGTGACACTGATATCCAAAGACGTATTTGGGATGGCCAAAGATGCAATTGAAAAGCTGAGCAGAGTATTGAGAAACAGAAAAATTTTGTCAAAAACAATGAAAAGAGTATTGAACTGTTACATGATATCTATTCTCCTACTTGGCAGCAAAATGGTGGACAGTCTCCTCAAAGATGAAGAAGAAACTTGAAGCAACAGATATTTGGTTCTACAGAAAGATGCTGAGGATACAATGGACCAAATATATGAGCAACGACAAAGCTTTAGAGAAAATGGAAAGAAAAAGGAAACTTATACATCACATCAGGAAGTGGCAATTGAAATTTCTGGAGCATCTAACGAGGAAGAAAGGCTTGGCAAGCATGATATTCAAAGAACAGACTGATGGAAAGAAGGACAGAGGAAAGCAGTGCAGAACATACTGAATGAGTTTGAGTAAATGGATGGTAGATCAGGGTTTGTGAGAAATAACACAGAGACAAAACTTATTAAGAGCTACAAGTGACAGGAAGATGTGAAGAGCCATGTTGCCTACAAAAAGATGCTAAAGATTCCATGGACCGAATAAGTGGGCGACAACAAAGTTTTAGAAAAAATGGAAACAAAATGGAAACTTATACTTCACATCAAAAAGAAACAGTTGAAATTTCTGGAGCATGTAATGAAGAAAGAGTTCTTGGAAAATTTGATACTCACAGGACAGACTGAGAGAAAGAGGGACAGAGGAATCATAACATACTGGATGAGCTTGAGTAAATGGATGATAGATCAGGTTTTGTGAGCAATAACACAATGACAAATCTTATTAAGAGCTACAAGGGGCAGGAAAATGTGGAGGGCCATGATCGCCTACGTCTTGAAGGAAGATAGGGCATAAAAGAAGAAGCTACATCTTGGAGGAAGGGGGAGGAAGAGAATGAGGCAACAAAATGTTTATCTTTTTATAGACTTAATCAGCATTGACTTATGGCATTTAACGAAACCAAGTGATTTAATTATATTTGCAGTATCTTTACTTTTAGCACCATGGGAAGATATATTTCTTTTTCTTTCTTCTTATTTATCCTTATTATTAATTTATTTATTGATTTTATTTAATTTTTCCACAAGTCCATGTGACTTGAAGAAGGATAGTCCTCAATAAAACCTACATGCTTCATTTGCTTGGAGACATTTTTAACAATTGATATGAGAACAAAGTTGATACATCCAATAATTTAGACATTTCTGAATGAGTTTTGTTTTCCATATGAGAGTCTTGTTTTGACAAAGCCATTTAAGAACATAACTTGAGTTCTTAGATTTGTCTTTTGGTTTTGTAGCATCTTGCAGTATTGGGCAAAACTACCCTTAGTGCAGTCTATTATATATTCAATTTCCCTATCTCTGTTACTAAATTTGTTATAATTGATTCATAGACTGAGATATTTGAGGTGTACAAGAGACACTGAATTTCATTTCAGTATATACAATTTAATAGCAGTGGCCTCTTGCCAATCATATTGAAGATAGTTCATGGTAGCTAACTCAAAAATTCCCTTTCTTATGCTAAAACACTTCACTCTCTTAGTGTTAGTACAAACAGTCAGGTTTAGTAGGGAGAACAATGTAGTCTCGACCAGTATCACTATTCCAATGTCTTGTAGTAATTGTCTGAACATGACTCTGTTTCGGACTGCCTCTGACTCGACTGACTGACTCATGACAGACCTCACTCCTGACAGACTTCTGACAGACCTCACTCCAGACTTCAGATTGAACTCCCTGCTTCCTCTTGAGGCGCAGTATTTATTACGTATGGAATAGTCCCTTATGTTATTATGGGTAAGGTCCCATAACAATTATAAATAAAATAAAATAAAATTTAAGCCTCATCTAAAATAAATTAAATAAATAAGAAATAAAAATAATAAAATTACTCCCAGCATACAACATGGACTGTTTCTGCCAGAAGTAGAGACATCTTGCCAAGAGACATGAGATTCAATCTCTTCGTCCAAGAACTGTCGGGATGACAAAATGTGTGAAAGTTCCCTCTGTGATTGGACTTGTGATATTACAGAGTAACTTACTCCCTTTTATAACATGAATCTTATCACAGATGTAATGTAAAACATACACACATGAATACATTAAATAAAATTGTATGAAATTACCATACAATTTACCATGTTTTTTCTTATTATTGTATACACTTGTTTGTACTGTTTTTCCTCGTGAACACAAGCCCAATTTTTATGACCACGTGGTGTGAGCGAATATACACCTCCACAATATATTTATTACATTATTTTATGAATATTTTAGGTTTAATTTTTTTTTATTTAATGACAATTTTGTTAAAATGTTGGTATTCAACATAACTGATAGCATGATAGCATTCAATCTTGCTGTGAAGCTTTTACACATATGTTGAAAACAGTGCATATACATGTACATGTGTACAGGGTCCCTGGATTAAAAATTTATCAGATTTTATCCTCTTGCTTAGCATTTTCATTCATCACTATGAAGGAGGAAACATTTTAGGAAATAGAGTATAGAAAATATGTACAATGTTTGAAAAAAAAAAAAAACAACAGCAAAAAATGCTGTCTGAAAAGATGGCTGTAATGTAGAAACAAATTGGATTTCATTCACATTAGCTCTAACACTGAGAAAGAGTCCGGCATTGTGCATGAAAATACAGGCACCTTTTTTCCAAGATGAATACTTGATAATGAACCATATCTCTGAAGAAAAATCAATTGACAACACACAAAGAGAAAATCCCCATCCACCCTTAATAAATAATTACAAGGAGACCAGCTGTTTAGGCCAAGCAGGTATGAAATATTTTATAAAGTACATTTCTTTTTTAGGAATGGAATTTAGTAAGAGGTATAATATATACATATATATATATACATATAAATATATATATATATATATATATATATATATATATATATATATATGTGTGTGTGTGTGTGTGTGTGTGTGTGTGTGTGTATGTTTTGAGATATTTCTCAAGAGTTTAACATGTAAGCACTGTAAACATAGTAAAAAAATAGAGCTAAAAAGCATTTAATAATCTGCAAGTATTGTGAATGGTAACGGTGAGATTAACCGTTTTCATACAGAAAATATTGAGCATTTACTGACCGAACAATTAGTATTACTGCCAGTTGAAATTTATAAAATCTTTTTATTAAATCAGTTTAGGAAAATAGATTTCTTAAGTCTACTAACAGTTATCAGTCTTACCAGTTCTGATGAGGTTTCCTTTGCTAACCTTTGTGTTTAAAGTTATGTGGCAGGACAAAATCCTCTTTATGTCATTATTATCTCTTCTAGTTACAGGAAAATTCTTTGTTTAGGATTCTGTAGCACCAGTCTATACAATCTGATGAATTATTACTTTTTTTAAGAGTACCAGAAACCATTTTCTTGAAGCCACTTTTAATCTTTGATCTGGGAAAACGTTTGTATATAGCTGATAGTTTAGACATTCTGAACAAGTTGCATGCTATGTATGACATCTACATGAGAGTCCAGATTTAATGAGGCTATTTATGAACATACTAGAAAATATTGTTGGGGTTTGGATTCAATCTCTGCTTTTTCTTCCATGGGCCATGTCCTATTAGGACACTGACATTAATGGTTCTCCTAGAACATTCAAGAAAATATTTTTTGGGTTTTTTTTTTCTTCTTCTTCTTCTTCTTCTTCTTCTTCTTCTTCTTCTTCTTCTATGGACTATGTCCCCTCAGAACATTGACAGTAATGTCTCATCACATTTTCCTGTCCTTTGTAGCTCTTAATAATTTTTGTCCTTTTGTTATCTCTCTTAAACCTTGCTCCAGAATCTATTTACTGAAGCTCACTATGTTTGTTTATGCATTGGTTTCCTTTGTGACTATGTCCTGTGACTATCAAATTTTCCAAGCCTTCTTTCTTCATTATGCACCTTAGACATTTCAACAGCCTCTTTTTAAAGTATAGGTGTTCTTTTTGTTGCCATTTTTTCAAAAACTTCATCATAGCTCATATGTTTAGTCCATTTTATTTTCAGCATCCTTCAGCAGAATCACATTTCTGTTGCTTCAAGTCTCTTTTTTGCATGTTAGCAGATTGTCCAGCATTCCCTGTAAGACAATACTAAGTCAATACATCAGTCACTAGTGATAATTCAATATCTACTTCTTTGGTAATAATTATGGAAACACTTTCCTCTTAGAATGTTCACACATTTCTTTTTTTACTTTGCAGCAAATAAAATAAATTCTGTTTAATAGCCTATCACTGATGTAAATATAGTACAAAGAAATGGAGTAGTTTTGTTTTTTGTTTTTTTCAGATCAGGGTTTGAATACAATATCATAATAATAGTTTAGTAATTAAGTAGATATTTATATATATTATGCTGGAAGTGGCTTGGTCTCAATTTCTCAGTAGGCAGTCAGAGGGAAACAGGAGCAAAGTTGACTTGAAATAAACTCAGGTGGTGTTGTGGATTCACGATTCATCCATTAGCAGTGGTGATCCTAGAGGTGGATACATTTGCTTGATGTATGGTTACATGAGGAAACCCACTGGTCAAATGGATACTTAAAAAATATAGCTTCTGCTACAGATTTAATCTGTATATTAATATATACTACTCTGGAGCTAAAAATATATCCCTGATATAACACAAATCAATTTTTGCTTAATAGCTGGACATTCTGGCTTGATAAGATATAGTAAAATTAAATGATTTAAACTAAAGTTGGTTTACTATAATGAGCCATAAAATTCTTGCACATTTATAAATCTGTCATTTGGCCATACATTGAATACTGTTGCCATATCTGGTCTAGTGCTTCTGCTGTACATTTTGAGATTCTTGACAAAATTCAAAAAAGGATCGGCAATATAATTAATCCTAACCAGGCATCTCATCTTCAATAAATTTCTCTCTGATGCAACATGGCTTCCCTCTGTCTACTCTACAAATATTTTCATGGCAACTGCTCTGACAAGATTTTTTTCTTAGTGCCTCAACTGCACGAATGTAAGCATGCTACTAAATTGGCAATTAGGTCCCATCGATTTACTGTTGAAATAGCTAAATATAACCACTACTTCTACTTCAACAGTTTCTTTTCTCACACTGTGAAACTCTCTTCTGCTAACTTGCTTCCCTTCAAAAATTTAAATGCAATGTCAATTGCCATCTTCTGTCTTCTTGTATCCTGTTCATCTTTTGTCCTATTCTAAGTCTTCTACTTTCATTCCTGTCACCCCCTGCATACATACGTTATTTTTAGATCAGTGTCTGAATATATTATAGTCATATTTTAGTAGATTTTTATATGTATTATACTGGAATAGTTTATTACTAGGGCTTCTATGGGAACCAGGAGCAAAGTTAACCTGTAGCAGTGGAGAATAAGTTATTATCTGTGGTGTTCCTAGAGGTGACTGCCTTTGACTAAATCTGTGCCTGAGAAGCACGCACACACTGGACAGATGGATATATAAACAATGGAAGAACGGTTGGCAGTCTCTCTGATACTGAAGATCAAGAATGGACAAGGGATCTGTGTGGCCTGCTCCAAAGACTGACTAAATGTGTCTGCCAAAGTCAACAGCAGAATAATGTATAATTCATCAGAGAAGTTTTGTCTCATGTTATCATTTTGCCATCACATATACTTCATTACAATAGTGAATAAAATAAATGACATGTGATCAAGTGGTTAAGTGTCCTTGAGATCCAGGCTCAAATCAAAGTGGTTACAGCCTGGGAATACACCTTCAGTATGTTGCACTGTCAGGAAAATTACATAATGTGTTGACCCAAGACTTCTGAGTGGAATTGAGTAGACAAAATTCTTTGGAAGTTGCCAGCATTACACTATTTACATTATTTGGACTATTGTCCTCATCTTTGTTGCCATATTTATTGCAACATTTGGCCTTTGTATGCTCCGGCCTTCTTCAGTTGGTTGGAATATCAAACTGAATCCTTTATTTCTTTAGTTCTTTAGTTCTGCATGCCATGTTTAATAGATGTCATTTATCTCCTGTTAATCCCCCTCTCCAAGTTCTCCACTGCCTTAACCGGGTATTGAACCCACACTCTTTGGGTCCTGCCACTGGATCTAACCAACGCTTTTATTCACTGTGCCTGTGACATCTGTGCATGAATTTTTGGGTATTATAAACCATTTTTTTTACCAGTGCTCATATTCCAATTTTTGCTGTTATCAATAATGTTTTTACCAGAGCTCATATTGCAATTTTTGTTGTTATTATTGCTTTTCTCTGGCACTCCTTATTACTGGTTCCCATATTGTATTCATTTTTATGCTTGGTCAGATCAGGAGATTTTTGTGGCCTAGCATATGTGCTGATTCTTTAAGTTTATGAATTTTCCGATGGTGTTCTTTGTCTATGATCTCAACCTGATCCCACAGGGGGCAGTAATATCCCTTTTCTCTGCATATGTGGTCAGCCACGTCAGATTTTTCCACTTCCCCTCATGTTACAGCTTTCTGGTGTTCTTGAAGCCTTACCTTAAGGGGGTGGTATTAATGTAGGATGTAGGTGACACTACTTCCACCATTTAATAGTAACTTGTCTATACTATTAACAACACAAGATACTGATGACAGTATGTTTTACAATTTAGAACATATCTAAGTACTGGCTGTGGGAGTAACGAACTTTCAAGGATATATAATCTCAGAATAATACTATAGAAATTGCCTAAGTAACAAAGCCTAAGTAGCAATCAAATTACAATATGGCAGACTCCTGAATGACCCAAATTCTGAAGAGATATACTGACAGCATTAAAAGCAAATAAATTAAATGAGAATGAAAATTCAAAGTGGGACACATTGAGATAAGATTTAATGATATCAGCAAATGAGATCATCTGAAGGAAAACTAGACAAGGAAAAAGAAGTGGATGACAGATGAAATTAGAGACAACAAAAAATGCCAGGTATGGTACAGAATATAGTGCAACACAGAAAAAATGTAGAAACTAATTCAAGCAGGCTAAAGGAGAAATAAGCACCATAGATAAGGCAAATATGAATCTCTATCTATAAAAGGCAGGATGTGTATGTGTGTGTAATGAATGCATGGCCACAATTTTCGACAGATTTGCGCCAAAATTTACATGCACATGCTCCAAGTTTGTGGCAAGGCCAAGACTGACGTTGCATTTCCCAACTCCCATCAATAGTGGAAATAATTGATTTTTTCATGCTTCTCTGGCTGTTTTCATGTAAGTTGCGGCCATTTTTTACTGGCCAGAGTGAGAGTCTATAGCTGGCTGCCACAAATAGGCAGAAAGATTCTATTGGCCAGCGTGAGAGCCAACAGCTGACTGACATGAATGTTAGCATGCAAAAACAAATCAATAGTGGCCTTCCTCACAAGTGGGAAAAATTTAAATCTGCATGGCACTTTACTCCAGTTGGCTCATTCGCTTGCTTAAACTCAACGTTGATTCTGATACCGCAGAACTGGCTTGGGTGTGAAAAAGTATTTGTTGTTAACATTCTTTTTTCATTCGGTTTTTCCAGTTATGAGTCCTTTTTTAAAGCTGATCGTTTTGTGTTCTTTTTGTTTAGTTCTTTTTTCATAACAGATTTAATGTTTAGTATAGAGCTTAAAAAAAAATTTGCAGTGTGAGATAGGCAAGAAGTAAGGCATGTAGCAACATCAGCACAGCAAAGGGCACTCCTTTAAAGGCAGGGAAGGGCAAAAATATTTTAAGTCAAGTGATAGCAATTGCTGTATGTGTCGTACGATTTTTGAATCAAGCACGGGCAATGCTGGGCCATGCTGCTAGGAAAAGTATAAGAGAAATAACAGGACAAAGATGAGCTCATTGACAGGGTGCATAAAATCAAGAGATGAAATATTGATAATAGAGGGAGTAAAAAATACTTCAAAGACAGTATGAATATTAGGGAATTATTCCATGAGGAAATAAATGACTCAGCACTAACCAAAATTAACAAAGCATCAGTGCCAGATGGGATTGTAATAGAGATGTGAGTGGGCCTAGATGATTAGAGCAATAACAAAATTATAGAAAGAAGAAGAAGAAGAAGAAGAAGAAGAAGAAGAAGAAGAAGAAGATGATGATGATGATGATGATGATGATGATGATTCTTCTTCTTCTTCTTCTTCTTCTTCTTCTTCTTCTTCTTCTTCTATGTGCTGTATCCCTTCAGGATGTTGGCAATCATGGCTCTCCATAAGTTCCTGTTCTTTGTAACTCTTAGTAAATTTTTTTTTTTTTTTTTTTTTTTTCTCTTCTAAACCCTGTTCTGCCATCCACTTACACAAATTTGTTAGGTAGCTTATGAACTGTTTCTTCTCTGTCCTTGCCTTCAGTATGCCCTTCCAAGCCATCTTTTCCTATTTTGCATCCTAGAAGTTTCAATGATCTCTTTCTGATGTCAAGTATAAGTGTTCTATTTGTTTCAATTCTCTCTAAAAATTCCTCATTGCTTTCATGTTCGGTCCATGGTATTCTCAGATTTTACAGTATTACCTATGAAACCAGATAGAGATGAATGGGAGCTGTATGAAGCCAGATAATGAAACTTATATTGATGACAATGTGCAAATCAAAGAATGAAGTAGATAGGAAAAAGAGGGATAATAGAAAGAGGTAAATAACAGAAAAATCAGAGTATGAGAAAGAGGAAAGTAAAGAGAAAGAGGGGGAAGTAATGGGAAACAGAAAAGGGAAAAAAATTAAAGTAATCGAAAATAGAGAGAAAAGAAAGAGGGTAAAATAATGGGAAAAGGGGAAGAAAGGAAATGAAAGTAGTAGAAAAAAAGAGAAGGAAAAAGAAGAAATTAATGGGAAAAGAAGAAATGGAAAGAAAGGAAAATAATGGAAAAAAGGAAGGAAAATAGAGAAAAGGAATAGAAAAAGAGAGAGGTAAAAAGAGGAAATCAATGAGAAAAGCAAGAAAGGAAATATGGAAAGTCATAAAAAAAGAAAGAAGTGTAAAGGAAAAAGATGGAAGAAAAACGGGAAATTAATGGAAACAGAGAGAAATAAAAGTAAAGAAAGGGAAGGAAAATAGATGAACTTAATGAGTAAAAGAGAGAAAGAAAAATTAAGAGGTATTTCAAAAAGAAGGGGTATATTTCAATAGAAGTAAATAAGTTTCCCTGTCGTCCTGTTCACACTCCTCCCCGGTCTTCAGAACAGGAGTCGAGGTTTATCTCTTGCTTCCTGTTTAGGATTGGGTTTCTAGTTCCTTCTAAAGACTTCTCATTCTCTCTAACACCCAGCAGCCCTTGTGTTTAAGTGGTATAATCGCCTTGCTTGAGGTGAATTGATTAAGAAAAAATATATCCACAAGAAAGAAAAAGAAGAAAATTAATGTGTTTACAAGGTGAAAGATAGATTTAAGTTAAGCCATTTGAGAAAGTTGAAACCAGCTCGATGGAGAATAGTATTTTCTATTCATGACATCCCTGCCTCAAAGTATTCAGGCTGTCATAAAAGCAAATAAAGGAAAATAACTGACATTTTTACTGATGCTTCTAGAATTTATTCTCAAAAGTGAGTGATTCCATAGTTCAAAAGCATAAACACAGCCTTGTGGGTAATGAATTATTTTAACCCTACAACCCCTTTCATCTAGATGAAATATCACAAGCAACTTTTTACTGCAATGCGATATTCATAGGAAATAAATGTGCAGACATTCTCTATTCCTTGCTTCTACCAGTTCTAAGACTTCACTATGCTATATACACTGAGACAAACCATTCCCATTCTCTTTCTATTCTATTGGTAAAAAAGAAGATCCACACGAACAGCTTCCCATGAACCTCTACTTTATGGAACTAACTCCAGAGAGCTTGCTTTCCGAACCTCTACAATCTTAACTACTTCAAGTCTAGGGTTAACTATTATCTTTCCTACATATTCCTATAAACTGCATTTCTTACATTTTATCACTCATACAACAGCCTCCTGTAGCAATCCTTATAAGGAGTGGATCTGGGGCCTTGTACTGGGTTAACATTAGTAAAAATAATCAGGGAAAAATATGCCATTAATATTAATGGGGTTTAAATAATATCACATCATATTGTGTTGGTTACCGGATAATGAGTGAGTTATGGAAGAAAGGAATATTGTACCATTTGCATTTCCTCCATTGTGGGTATTATTATATCCATATAATAAAAACTTAATACACAAACAGAATAGAATATCTGAAAGAAAAGGAATGACAAATATGCCTGGTTCTTAGAGAGAGTTTTATGTGACAAAGTCATACACAAAAATATATATACATATTTACATGTGTGGCATGCAGAAAAACTATAATATGTATGCAACAACAAGCAGAGTGAAATGTTACAAAACAATTGGGTCTTACTTATAAACATTCCTGACAGGAATTGGGGCTGCCAGAGATTATTCTGTGTTTCTGAAGAAGCCATATTTAGGATTCCAGATTCAAGTGTCACTAGTGACTTAAGTATCACTAGTAAACAGAAAAATGGCAAATCATAGCTTTCCCCAAATTGAGGACTGTGAGCCAGAGATTTTTTCTATATCTGTTGAAGATATATTTGCATAGGAAAATGGCACCATGGGCTTGTAAACTGCAGCAATTGGCAGCTGATGGGCCAGGCTAAGAAAGCTGTTGGGTTTGACTCTTGGAAGATGACTGACTAGCCACTTTCATCATTCAATGTAGTGGCATTACTAAGCAGCTGTCACATGATCCACATTACTTCATCTTGACTAAAGGGAGATAATCACCTTTTGTATCTCTACAATATAAATAATTTCATTTTTTGGTGTCTATTTCATGTAGTTGGCTCCTAAACAAATATTTGGTGCTGTTAAATAAGTCTGATGAATTTCAAGGAATTGAAGAAGGAAAAGAAATACTGTTTTTTGTTTTCATTGAACTTCAAGGTTACTTAAAGAGCCTACTCCAAGGGAGATAATACTATTAAGCATGAGATCATCTCTATACAAAATATAAAACCTTTTGTCAGTGATTTGTTTATTTCTATAAATGAAGAAATGATTCAATAATTTTGCAAGTTGTAGTATTTAACAGACATACATGAGTATGTTCTAGTACTCCTCCTAGTAAGACTAAAAGCAGAAATTAACAGTTAATTATTCTATGGATGATACACACTTGTGTATGTGTGAAAAAGTTCAGTCACTTATGGGAATGATATCCCCATGCTCAGGACAAGCTCCCAGTGGTGTCACTTCTACCACATGCTAGAAGGAAAAGAGAGACAATAGAGTAAAGACAGGAAGTATCTAGTTTTTATTAGTTTGACAGTGTCATTTAACAACTTCTTGGCAAAACTGTCAAAGCTATGTAGGGATAACCAACAAGTAGCTTAGTGATTATCTGAACTGAAGTGGGGACTGGTGTGTTGAGTTCAAATTAATTTTTCAAATTATCTCTTCTCAATCCATCTAGGGGTTTAACAGCAGGACAACACAGCTCTAGTTTTAATTGGGGTCCAGTCTAGGAGAAAGATAACTCTGAATTTAAAATTGGTTGGGTTTTTCAGCTAAAAACCCATCCCATAAAAACCCTTCTTGCTATGGAAAACATAGTAGCAACCACCAACATTACGCCACATGTCTAAGGGTGAACCTATGACCCTATACTCCACAAAGGAGACAAAAGGATCAAGTTATTAAGCTGTACTCTATAGAGGAGAGTACAAAGAGAGGCTTTGGCCTTATACTCTATAGGAGAGTGTAAAGGGTGAATTTGTGGCACTGTACTTCACAAGTGTGTCTAAAAAGTGATGTAGTGTTTCTATACCTCAAACAGAACTCTATGGAGCAGTGATTCCCAATCTTTTTTTTATTTTCTGAGCCACATTTTTAGAATGGAAATTTGCTTGCACCTCAGTAAATTTTATGTGATAAAAAGTACATTTAAAAATAAAAAAAAAGGACGCAGGGTTGAAGGGAGATAATTCCAGACTCAAAGTCAGAACATTATCACTGATAACTCTCTTCTTCAATTTGCAGATTCTAGTTACTATAGTCTTAATACTTGATATAATGCAAAAATATCACAATGGTTAAATCGGTCAATAATTATTTAGAACTATTTATACTAGGATTCATGCATGCAATTACAAGTAATCGATAACAATATTTTAAATTTTGAAATCATATTTATCTTTGTCATATGAAATTTTTCAAAATGTTTCTAAATCTTTGATTGTCTTTCAATCATTCTGCCTCAAATGCTATTGTGGAATCTTCCACAACAAACCAACTTTTCCTCTTTTTAGGAAATGCACTATCTGGTAAGTAACATCCTACTTTCATACAAAATATCAACGAGAAACCATTGGTCAATCCCAGTACATCCAACTTGCTGATTGGTCAGTTTCGACCAATCAGATCGCTCTCACGTGCAGAGTCAATTTAGGCGCCAAGTAAATTCTGATCCTCCCACGTGATACACAACCATTATATAAATCCAACACATGTGATATTCTCTCCCTTCTGTACCTGCTCTTTCTGACTCAAGCTTAACTTATCTACATCACTCGTACATCTCAACATGCTGCCAAAATGTGACCCTAATGTAACTTTCGTCTCGACTGATCCAGTTAGATGTTAAATGAACAATACTTAATTCATGCAAGTATTATTTCTGAACTCTACCTAACTTGTTCATATAATTCCAAACACTCAATATGAACTCATTACATTCTATTACAGTTTAATATTGCTTTCTCATAATATGAACTCAGGTACAACTATTTACCTAATCAAAGGGACACGACTCTGTCCTACCTTTTCACTCAGTATTCATGCATGTCTACCAAACACTAATAAATTCAATTGTTATGTTTTCAAACAATATGTTTGTGGATCATTATTTCTCTTTTCTTGTCTAACGTCAAGAGTTTTTAATCTTCATAAGATAAACAATAAGGAAAGAGGTCTTATTTGGAAAGTACATCTGGAGGTGGCCTTGTGCAAGTTTTGTCCCCAGAGAGAGAAATAAACCAAATATGTACTGCACCCCTACACTATCCTCTTCCTATCAGGAGTTTGGGAAACACTGCTATTAGGTGATATGGTCCTATACATAACAGGATAGTCTATAAAGTTAGGCCGTGTTCCAGTATTCCACAGGGGACTTTTCAGGGTTAATATTTAACAGTACTTAATTTATTCATGCTTCTTTAATAATGATATTCATCAGGGGTCTCTACATTTCATTTATTGTACTTCAAATTGACTGAAAATATCCCTTTTTACTCTTTCTTAATTATCACAGTAAACAGAGCCACAGAAACCAATTAAGACATAAGCATTGCCAGTTTGTAGTTCTTTTTGTTAAGTCAATAAAACACATCACAATCTTAACAAGATACTTATCAAGTCTTTGAGATGGTGAACTGATTAAAAAAAATATTACCAAAATCTCCAGTACCTGCAGCTGTTATAATTAGAGAGTCTCCATTTTGTTGCCTGCTCAATCAAAGTCAATTTTATTTTACTATGCTGTCTCCTGAAGAACCTTATTTGCTATGAAATTGTCAGAATTTATTATTCTAAATCTGGGTATTAACGTCTTAATTTTCTGTTGCTTCTGTTGAAGAATCATTTTGTATCACTTCAGATTCTCTTGAAATTAATGTTGAAATAAAAATAGAACACTTAGTTACACATTAAGAAGTTATATGATTGGATTTATTCAGAGAGAGAAAAAAAAATTTATATAAAAACTTTTTAAGAAGTATAGTTAAAAAAAAGAAAAGAAGTCCACATTAAATTGGATGAGTGTTGAAAGTAGAAGACACATTTGTAGCACATAAGTAGTAATTTATCAAAATCAATGATTACGTAGTTTATGGTTATGACATCAAGAGGATTTGATTTGAGCTCACTAAAATAAAAATGACACTTTATAGCCATTTTTGCCACTTATGCAAAATATATCTTTTATTTTTGCTTCTTCATACAATAGCTGATAATAATTGAAACTTCTCTTTTGTAATTTTTTAAGTAATTATTAAATAGATAAAAGAATGATAGTGCAGTAAAATAAAAATAAAAAAAATTAAAAACATACCAAAGAAATGAATCTTTAAAAGTTTTAAAAATTTTACTTGAAATAATGATCTCATGCTTAACCATATTATCTCCCTTGAAGGAGGCTCTTTAGTCTTTAAGTAACCTTGAATTTCAATGGAAACAAAAGAAAGTTTTTTTTTCTTCTTCAGTTTTCCAAAGTTCAGGATACTTATTGAACAGCACCAAATGTTTGAATGTCTACTTATTGGTCAAAATGTAGGTCTGTGTATATGAAGCAATTTCTGGCACTGAAGATGCATCCCAATTTTGATTGGCTAATTTTTAGAAAAAGAAAAAAACAGGAAATATAGCTACAATATTTCTATCTACTTCTGTACTAAGTTTTTTTTCTTAAACTGATTTCATCAAATATGGCATCCTTCATGCCAGGAACCACATTATATGCATATGTATCTATATGAATGCCTGTCTTTCTGTCTTTATCTCTCTCTACCCCTCTATATCTTTATATATATATATATATATATACAAACACAGACATATATACATATATATATATAGGGGTAGAGAGAGAGATAGATATATATATATATATATATATATATATATATATATATATATATATATATAGAGAGAGAGAGAGAGAGAGAGAGAGAGTGATTTTTTTCTTTTGGCAATTTGTAGGATAGAAACCCAAAAATATCTGAAGGTGTTGAAATTAAGGTTGAAACTTTTCCAAGCCTAGAATTCACAGAGTCTCTGGTTGAAATCTTAAAAACAAAAGTAATTGAAGCAATAAAAATGATTCTTTATCCAGTCTATTCTTTTCATTAAGTTTTTTATACTGTTAAAATTGCGAATGACACAAAGAAAATCTATTAATATTTTTTGTACTAGTGCAACACATAGAAATCTTATCTTTTGCAAAACAAATGCAACATTTTGAATTTTGCTTGAAGAAAAATTTCACAAGATTTATTCTAATTGCTATGTTTGCAGCTGAGACATTTGCTTCACTCTGTCATGCTAGACCATTTTCCTTGCCAGAATCTATCTTACATATTTATAAGTTTAACATTTGCTCTTGCTTTGAATATTGCTGCCACATCTAGTCTACTGATCCTGCTACATATTTAGAAATTCTTGATAAAACACAAAGAGAAACTGCAGGGTTATTTGTTTTATATATATATATATATATATATATATATATATAGTAGTCTTTTATGTTGTGAAGTAACAATAACGGTTCAGCAAGATTACAACACACTTCATTTGTTCTCCAACACATGACACCACATATATAACTTTAAACTTTTTGGTCACCTACATATTTTCTCACAAGACATGCAAATACATACTTCATTATTTACTACAACATATAATTAATGTGGTTTATGCTATTTAGTTTCAGGATAAGCTATTTGAAGGACATGTTTTCTTCAAGTACATTCAACTGTCTCAGTCATTATGAAGAGCTATGTGTTACCATTAGTATATACAAGATTTTTTGGGCTACATACTGATATTTTTAGAGCAATGGAATTGGATTTATTTTAAAGGGATGTCAGATGTAACAGTTAAATGGAAATGCATGTACTGAATGTATTGAATAAGTGTTTTTGTTTTTTTATAGATATATTGTACGCATATTATTTTCTGAAAAATTAGATCTTTTCTGTTTGAATTTATCATTTAAACAAGTTGAGTAATTTAGTACTGCTTTTTGTTGGAAATCTGTATTAGCATTATTAGCATGGAATATAACAGCATGTCCTGTACTGTGTTAAAAAACATCCCAGATATGTAAATTGTTATTTAGACAAATTCTTTTCTCTCATTTTCTATGACCTTATGCCAGCTTTCATCTAAATTACATTCTCAGAACTATCCTTGAACTCTTTATCTTTTCAGTGCTTTTATTCAAATTTACAACAGGTGAATGGACAATCTCAGGAAGCAAAGTCACCATGTGGAAAATATTCTTCAAATTTCATTCTCGGTCTTTTAAATGGCAGAAGCAATAAAGAACAGAGTAAACTGGAAAATCACTTCAAAGACACTTTTACTAAAATTTTTACAAAGACAGAGCTGAGAACTATTGCAGTAATCTTTTATTCTATATGTTATGGTTTATTGAAAAATAATTTAGAATATTACGACACATGTAATTTGCTGGTGTGATGGAGGAAGAGAAGCCAATCATTGATAACTCAAGCCATACATGTTAGGAAATCAGAATAATTTGCAGTGAGATTTTAAAAAAAACAAAAAAATACATACATCTTATAAGTAAGAAAATACAATAATTCTGATACCAGTAGTCAACAAATAGCAAATATCAGTAGATCGCGGACAGCTAATGTTAGGGGAAAAAATAGAGAGAAAGAAACAAAAAATGAAACAAAACAAAAAAAAGAAGAGAAAACACTCAAAGCCAATCAAGATGGCAAAAATCAAAGTCAGAAGTTTGTTTGATCTGCAAACAATTCATGAATAAATAATTCTACAGTGAATCCATTTAAACTGATGGAAGCCGTCACCGTGTATGTGTGTGGTGTGTGAATCTAAAGCGTATTGGTCTCAAACAGAAAGAGGCTTTTAAATTTTCATCAAAGTGCTCGCTGACAGATGACCAAATCTTTTGCTCTCAAAATGATATCCTCTCTGGGGATTTGTTGAATTAGTTCCTGTTACCACAACTACAAAAAGGTGACAGATGGAAATATTTTATTCCCAAAGATGGCACCAAATATCTGCAAATACAAACTTGCTTCGGCTGATACCCATCAAATAGATACATTTTTCGTATGTGTGTATATATATATATATATATATATATATATATATATATATATATATATATATATATATATATATATATATATATATAAAAACATATAAAAGTACTTATAAAATGTTATTAATGCATGGGTTTGTCTCATGAAAAAATATATTTTGTATGACCACACATTTACAGGATTTATTAAGATGTAATTAAGGAAGCACTAAAAATCTTTGTGTAAAATGTTTATAGTTTAACAAATGAAAATATATGAAAATAAAATAGTTAAAAAAAGGATATATCCACTAAAATATATGCATCCATTTATAATTATTATAATAAAAACAATGTTTTATGAAAATCCATCATTTGCTTTATATATATATATATATATATATATATATATTTGAATCATTCATACAAAAAACAAATGTAGAAGTTAATGATTTAAATGGCAAGAATACATCTTCGCAAACAATTTTAATAAAGTACACTAACCCCGAACCTGTATATGAATGTTATGATCCCTGTTTATAAATTCCAGTTGCATAAGGTCTTTTGTAGTTTTTAAGAAGCTTTTGTCTGTTCCTACAGATATCCTCAGGTATGGAAATAGATTTGTTCTTGTTTTTTACTTCTCAGTAATAACAGGACAACGAAAATATAGATGTAATCCGAAAAAATGCTTTTAGAAATGTGTTATTGTTTTGGTCGCAACGCTGAGGTTGAATTTTTAAATTTTAAGTTTGTGCGTTTTTGTACTAATATGGTAATAGGA
Source organism: Acanthosepion pharaonis (assembly GCA_903632075.3). Taxonomy (NCBI): domain Eukaryota; kingdom Metazoa; phylum Mollusca; class Cephalopoda; order Sepiida; family Sepiidae; genus Acanthosepion; species Acanthosepion pharaonis. The sequence goes on along the minus strand of CAHIKZ030001657.1, from coordinate 278,375 downwards.
GAATTCTTTTGTACTATATATATATAGACACATTGTGTCAACTTATTTTTATACTGATCCTTTACAATTGTCTAATCAGTTTCTTGATGTTAAGATGAAATTCATCAAGGAAAGCACCATAGATTACGTTAAAGTACTTTCGACTTTTACAAGATAATCTTCAGAGTGAATTACAAAGACAAAATTATTGTAACTTTAAAAAAAATCTGCATTCCATTGTGATGTTGATCTTTAAAAACACACATGATCATGCTCTATAATTATTTTAAAATTTAAATATTGTAGCTATGGTAGCTTTTGCAAAAGAAGCATTTCAATATAAGGGAGCTGACCAAAAATTGGTAGAAATGTAAGATGGCATTAAATGTTATAGGCATTTTAATATGTTGTTGCTATATTCATAATAAATGTTGTTGAGTGTTAGTTGGTTGGTTTTGATATAAAGAGCCTTGAGAATTTGAATTTTTGTTCATTAAAACTATGACTGTGGTACCTTCCTTAACGAATTTCATCTAAACATCAAGAAACTGATTAGGTAACAAGAAAAAATCAGTATAAAATAAGTAGACAAAATATATATATATATATATATATATATATATATTATTCATTGAAAAATGTTTGAATGAAGACATGCTACCTAAACACACACACACACACACACACACACACACACACACACACACACACACACATATATATATAAAAATGCAATTTTTTTTAAAACAAATGCCTGACAAAGTGCAGTGGTTGTGTTCTTTATATAATTTCTCAAGTGTTCATATAATTTTTTTCTTTTTGGGACATAAATTATATAAAAATTGTATGAATATTTTCCAAGCATTTGGTTATAATTTTAGCCATTATCAAGGATG
>CAHIKZ030001657.1:177500-275000 GCA_903632075.3 Acanthosepion pharaonis | reverse complement strand
TAATATCTAAAAAAAAAACATTAAACTAATTGAGTTTCTTTTTTCCAGGTTTTCAGCTAAGAGATTTATCCATCCTGACATCATTTTTAGAGTCCAATAGTGTTATAAAAACCTCAAAGAATTCCAGTAAGATATCTTTAATCATTTGTAAAATACAACAGTTTAAAGCTTAATCTAACAATTGGACAATTTTGCTGTTACACTATTTGGACATATCACAATGAAAATGCATAAGATTTTTTATTATTTATAAAAAACAAATTAGAAATTAATTTATATATTGTCAACAAGGAGGTTGTTGGTAACCTCAACAGGGACAATCTCTTATGTTAAAAACAATGTAGATTTCACTCTGCTAGCTCCACTGTAGATATCCTGTCATTATGCACAGAATCAGTGAGGCATTAGATAATGAATAGATCATGAGGATGATCACCTTAGATATACTGTAGGCGTTTGCCAAGGTATGGCATGGGGGTTGCTACATAAGCTGTCTGGCTATAGAATCACTGGTAGAATCAAGTTCTTCCTAACAGGTAAGTTCATGAAGGTCGGTGTTAATGGCCAGTCCAGTGAGGCCCATACGATTAATGCACCCACTCCCCAAGGCTCACTTCTCTTTCATACCCTCTTCCTGATTTATATTAATAATCTGCATAAGAGAAACTCCAGATTTTAATGAATAATGATGAAGATGATACAAGAGTGTATAGGTTCACCTCCAAATAATCTAGATGACCAGATATGATCTCTACTCTGTCTTAGCTGTAGCAGCTCAATGGGAGAAATCTGGCTTGTCATATTCTGTACCTCAAAATCCAAACTAGTAATCTTCCATTATTACTGAGCAGACCCTGGATTTTGTGCCCATCATAATGAACGGTTCTTATAACAAGCTCACATCAGATATAATGTGGAATTCATATGATCCATCTAAAGATACTGGCAAAATTTCTGGTTCCTCTTATTGCTCTAGCAAGCATCTGACTCCTACTGTTATGCTCTATCTTTACAAAAGACAGATCAGGCTGAAAATGGCATACTGCCCATTCACTTTCCAATCTCAGTATAGTCCAAAAGTGCCAACCTGGTTTTGTGGTTGACGAATTGTTTTCCATATTGCAATTTCTTTCCCACAGATAAAACATTGTGATATGTCCCAGAAAGGGATATATTTGATCGAAGTAGCCAAGTAGTTTTGGCTACTGTAACCAAGTAGTACACAGTAGCAGTAATTGACTGGTGCTCATCGTAGTCGCAGGTAATAGGTGTAGACCAATAGGATAGCCAATGGCATAGTCCAATGGGCGTTATCATAGACTTAAACTCTGTCATACCTACACGTCCATCTGTATTTATGACGGACACCAGCCAATCATATTCCAGTGAGGGGGAACTCAGGTGTATGCATATTTCATTATATCACATTGCATTGCTGCTCTTTTGCTATTTCCATAGCAAATGTTCCTTAGATCCACCAGTTCAAACCTTCCGAACTGCCATGTTGCATACAATTGAACCATCCTCATTCCTTTCATATTTCATTCTGTAATAAAAAAGATAACTTTTTGCCAAAAAAATACCAAAATTCCTTTTTAACTTAAGTAAAGAACTGAAAGGTGAAATTTTCACTAGTAGCCCAGAATTTTGTCCATGGCCATTTTTGGAATGGCTATGCTTAAAATGTTCTATCATCCACCATACAGCATTAATTAAAATGCAATAACTTGTTCTCTGGTCTTCAAAGTTCATAAAACTTACTAACATTTAATCAAACAAGGTGGCTCAAAGTTTTTGCCCATCAGTATACACTGAGTCAAACCTATTCCCTTTCATATTCCATTAGCAAGAAGGAAGTTCTGCTTGAATAACTTCTTCCCACAAACTATATATAGAACCTATTCCCAAGAGAATGCTTTCCCAACCACTCTTAACCTGTTCAAAGCTGTTATCTTTCTCACATATCCTCATAAACTGCACTTCATACCTCTTACTCTTACAGCTCCTTCACTAATCCTCTGAGTGGCCTTTGGGCCCTGTATAGGATGAACATTTCTTTTATGTTTTAATATTGTTTATACCTGTTTGCACACAGTAGGTATCCATTAAGTATTACTTAATATAAGTTTCTATGGTTCCTTTTCATATACACTACAGGTAAAATGTTTAGGGAAACCTGCATTTATTTTAAAAAAACTCCTTAAAATGAAATATTTTTGTACTTTTTTAAAGTATCCACTGTATCTTTGCTTTTATTTTGACAAAAAATAAGCACTTAGCTATAAGAAAATATCATACAACAATGATCAAAAGGTTATAAACCTGACACCTCTGGTTTAGAGGCTGATGGGACAAGGAGAGGAACTCTACTGCAAAGACACCAGCCATGTGTGACAATTGAAGAAGCAGTGAAGAGGTCATTTGCTACTGATATTTCTGCCCTGCTCAGGACTGAGAAAAACACAATAGATTAACACTGACTCAGTATCAGAGATTATTACTATCCCTATCATAGTCTGATTTCAAAGTACTGAAATGATATTTCTCCAGATTGCTATCAATATCCACCTTATTAAGAATTTTTTTCCTATGCTGAATACCAAAGGACTCACTTTTCACTCTAAAGAAAATAAATGAAAATATACTATTTATTTTAATTCTTGAGTCAGTTCATAATTATTCCAAAATTTCTAATAAAATAATTATCCTACTTGCCACTCATCTGCACTGGAGACTGTCTGATGTGAACACACTTGCCACAAAGTCATTATGCCAAAATCAACTGAGAACACATTATGCAATTAGCAAAAGAGAAAATGAAAGAGCCTACAATTTAAAATGTAATTAGTGAATTGTGAATCATTGTTTTTTGTGAAACTACTGATTAGTAATGAGAAAAGGGATACTAACCACAGAATCAGTTGTACTCAAAGCAGTTTTGCACAACACTGCAAATTGCTACAAAACCAAAACATTAACATGAAAACTCAAGTCATATTTTTAAATAGCCTAGTCAGATCATGACTTTCTCATGGATGGCATGCAAGGCACCAAAGCCATTCAGAAATATCTAAACTGCCAACTGTATACAACAACATTTTAATGGTGAAAAATGTGTTTCAGCAAGTAAAGCCTGTGGGCCTCTATGAAAACCATCCTTCTTTGAAAATTGTGGACTGGCACTACAAATTAAGCAACAAAAACTGAACCAAATAATAAAAACCACAACACATGAGGACAACCAACAAAAGAAGCAAATAAAATGGATAGCACATATAAATCAAAGAAAAAATAATTTAATCAAGATTATATATATATATATATATATATATATATATATATATATGAATAAAGAGTTGCTGCCAACACTTGAGTTTGAACATAGATCGCCAGTGAGCAAACACAGGCGATCCCATTATTGAATTAAGTGGATCATGTGACCATAGAGGAAATGCATATATAGGAAGTTGCATGACATCTAGATTGATCACTCTTCTAGTCTATCCTCTATACTATTCAGATCTGCATGTCTACTCTCTCCTCTATTACTATACAGGCCTTTATTCTCTACTTTATTCACTATACTATTTCTCTATTTGGATAACTATACAGATTACTATTCAAGTGAGTATTATTGAGCAAGTACTATTAGTATGAGTGCTATTTGAAGGTGTCTGATATGTATTGTTCAACAGCATTACTATATTTTTAATCTGCGTATCTAGTATTCATTGACATCACAAAAGTGGCAACGACTGATTGTTGACATCACAAATATATATATATATATATACACAGACATGACAGAAATGAATAGACACCAAGATAAATTTTATTTCTGATTTTTTTTAATAACCAAGATAAATTAACTTAAATTATTTGATTAAAATTGCAGATAACAATACTGGAACATGCCACGAACGAAAGTAGTATCAGACCTATCCGAATTTCAGCAAGGACATATCGTGGGCCAACATGAAGGTTGTCTTAGTAAAAGAAAAATATCTGTAAATCTTTCAAAACCCCTTTCTACTGTTAATAGAGTGATTGTACAATTCACCAGAGAGGGCAAGAAGTGCACAAAACCTCATCCAGGCTGCCCTGGGCCCTCTGAAAGAACCATGCGTCTTGTCGAAAGAAATGTTGAACAGGATCCACGTTGCAAGGCCTCTGACATAGCAACACAAGTTGATGTCAGTCCCAGAACAGCTGTCAGGTATCTTCACAAGCTGGGCTACTGTGGCAGAGCTGCAAGAAGGAAACCACTTCTCCATCCAGCCAATATCAAACGCAGAAGGGATTGGGCTCATGAGATAGTGGAGAGACCTGTGACCTTTTGGACCACTGTCATTTTCTCTGATGAGTCAAGATTCACATTATTTTCTGACAGTGGAAGAGTATGGGTATGGACGCTCTGTAGTCAAGAGTTTCATTTAAAAAGATTGCAGCCAACAGTGAAAAATGGGGGCCTTTCAGTAATAATATGGTGTGCAATTTGGAGTGATGGTCACTCAGAGCTTGTGGAGTGTGAAGGAAACATTAATTCAACTAAATATGATTCTATATTAAAGAAAGGGCTCCTTCCAATATTCTCAAGTAGTAGAATGAGCAAAGCTGACTCCCTATTTATGGAAGATGTAGCTCCATGTCACACTTCTCAAGCAACACAACATTGGTTGAGACAAAATGGGATCAATAAACTTCCATGGCTAATTTAGTCCCCGGATATTAACCCTATTGAACACTTTTGGGGCATATTAGATCGAAAACTCTGCAAAAAGAACAGGAAGCCATCTTCTAAGTCCAAACTTTTAGGATTATTGCATCAAACATGGCAAGAAATCCCTCAAGATGATATTCCTGAACTCATCGCTAGCATGCCTGGAAGGGTCCTTGCATTAAAAAAAGCAAAAGGGATGTCAACTAAGTATTAGTTATTAAATTTATGACCATTTATAATTACTTCATTTGTATAAATTACTTGTTTAATAAAATAAACGGTTTCTTTGAGTATCTATTCAATTCTGTCATGTCTGTGTATATATATCTCATGCACAGACAGTACCGTTTCACTGTATCACAGTTCCTCAGTGTGACTAGACATCCAAATGTACTTTCTGTGACCAATAGATAAAAATGTCCTTGAGTAAAACTTGTAGGTCTTGGCAAAGACCACACTTCTTTGAATGTTGTGAACTGGTGCTACAGAATCTCAAAGAAATAACTACACCAGATAACAGAAACTAAATCACTTCAGGACTATCAACAGCACTAACAGCTAAAATAAATATCTCATGGAACGTAATTTTCTGAAAAATAGTTTTATGTGAAAGATTTTATAAATTTCAAGTGAAAGCTGTTTTTGGCATGAAAACTAGCATGCTTCGAAGAATGCAACATGTTTCAAAAAATGTCTTATTCATCTGTTTTCTGTTTTTTGGTTGATCATATTTTCTTTTGATACAATAGAAAAGACAAACATTGAAATTCAAAATTTTTATTCAGTAATCAACTTTTTACTCAGATTTTTCTTAGAAATAAAGATCATACAAAATTTTTCTCTGCAAACTTAACCTGAAAAGAAAGGTAAACAAATATGGGTGGAATTAGCAAAATGGTAACTAACATATCATTTATTTAAAAAAAAATAAAGCTCCACACAACTGTTCTAATAATAACCCCTCCCTTATATTATTCATGAAATGTTAGTCAGAATAAATATATGCTCTTAAAGGTCCACAACACTTCACTTAGAGTTTTATTTACATCTTTATTTTTCTCATATATATATATATATATATATATATATATATATATATATATATATAGTGGGAGAAACAAATATTTGTACACATACAAATTTTTAATTTATTGTATTTCCAACTAATGAAGAAACATACTTTTCACATAATTAGCTGTACACAGATGCATAATAACTAAATATTCATAGAAAACAAAACAAAATTTGATTTAATAGAAATAAATACCATTTACCCATTTTAATGGGTGAAAAAAAGTATTTGTACAATACAAAAAATACATAACCTTCATTTAATACTTTGTAAAATGGACATTATTTAATTCCACATTAACCAGCCTCCTCTTGTAGTTCTCAATTAATAATTTGCAAATTTTAGTTGATATTTTTTTCCATTCTTCTTTGCATATGGTCTTCAGATCCGGGATATTTGTTGGAGCTCTCCATTGGATTTGAATTTTCAAATAACAATGGAGATTCTCGATTGGGTTTACATCTGGGGACTAACTTGGATATTTCAGGATATTTACATTATTTTCAGCAAGCAACTTCTTTGTAGATTTTGCAGTGTGTTGTAGGATCTTGTTGGAAGATCCAATCAAGAAGTTCAAGATTTCCAACCAAAATCATTAAATTTGCTTCCAAAATATTTTGATATACTGCAGCATTCATTCTACCTTGTATTATTGATATGCTGTCAGTACCTTTTGCCAAAAAACATCCCTAAACCATGATGCTGCCACCAGCAAATTTCACTGTTGGAACTGAGTTCTTTTGTTTGAAGGCATTGTCATCTTTCCCCCCATAGATGATTTCTAGAATTACATCCAAACAACCCAATTTTGGTTTCATCTGTCTATAATACACTTTCCCAATAGGATTTTTCCTTATCCTTAAGTTCACAGATGAATTTCAACTTGGCATCTCTGTGTCTTTTCAATAGCAGTGGACTTTTCCAAGGGGAGCATGACTTTAGATTGTTCCTATGAGTGTCCATTTAGTGACGGGCTCGGCCAAAAATATCCCCTTTGAACCTGTATAAATGGGTTCAGGGTCGGTTTACCTCCCCGAAAGAGACTCCGCCCTTCGGAGTAGCCTCGTTCAGATTCCTCCCTGCCCGAAGGCAGTGAGATCAGCCGATCAGCCGGTTGCCCGACTTCAGGCTGAACTCCCTGCTTCCTCTTGAGGCACAGTATTTATTACGTATGGAATAGTCCATTATGTTATTATGGGTAAGGTCCCATAAGAATTATGTAAAATGAAACTAAAACTGATATCTCATTTTAACAGTTATATCTACCAAAATTACACAAAAATATCTTGAAATACTAAAGAATCAATAAGATCAACATTGACTTCAATCATAGCCTCCAGAATGACTTTGGTATCTTCTGCAACTCTTATAGACAATCTCCTTGTTTGTTGGTGAATGCTTCTATAATCCTTGCTTTCAGTTCATCTTTGGTGTTAGAAGAAGTTTTACTGGTCTCTTGCTTAAATGCAAGATCACGCATAATAATCAATGGGGTTGATATCTGGGGGGTTAGGTAGCCAGATCTGAGTGGTGATGTGGTCGCAGAAATTGTCTGACAGCCATGACGAGGTTCTCCTACTTGTGTCGCATAGGACAGAGTCCTGTTGCCTGACATAGTGTCTTCCAAAAGACACTCTCTTGATCCAGGCCAGCACTACCTACTCAAATATCCCACCATGGACAATGAAACAACCTAAAATAATCCTTGAATTATACAATCCTCCCAAAAACTAACTCACCCCACCACCTTTAAGGATAATTACGAACAATTAATGGAAAAATTTCCTAACTACTGTAAAATATACATGGATGGATCAAAAAGTGGAAATAAAGTAGGATGTGCAGCAATAAATAAAGAAATCACTAAAAAGAAACGCCTCCCAATAGGAAGCTCAATCTTCAGTGCAGAGGCATATACAAGCAGCCTTGCTCTCACTTTATAATTCTCTCCGATTCACTATCTGTACTAACATCCCTGAAAGGGAAAAAACTGGATAAGCCACAAATTAATAATATCATCCACAAACTATTCTATATGGAAGGAAAGAACATCATTCTCTGCTGGATTCCGAGCCACATTGGAATCAAAGGAGGAGACAAAGTGGACACAGCAGCAGACAAAAACATAAAAATACCATAGACAGATTTGAAACCTGAAATAAACAAACTCATCAAGGAGAAATGGCAGAAAATATGGGAAAATCAAACCAAAAATAAACTCCATCAAATAAAACCCACAATAAAACAATGGAAAAGGAACTCAGATGATACCCCAAGAAAACAAGTTCTTATGACTAGACTATGCATAGGACATTCTCACTTGACTCACTCTTACAATCCTGAAGAGGATGGATCTCCAAAATGCTCCTATGGAAGCAGACTCACAGTGGAGCACTTCATGTTGAAGTGCAGAACCATCTCCAAAATAAGACAAAAATATTATAACCATAAGAGCCTTCAAAGAATCTTTGAAGAGACAGACACCAACAAGATATACAGTTTCCTTTTGGAAATCGGTATCCATAACAAAATTAAAAAAAAAAATTCCTTTTTATAACTTAACCCAGTGCCATGATTAACCTCTGCTAAAGTACTTGCAAGAGCCTCTAAGGCCAGAATATCAGAATATCTATCTATATGTCGAAGTGTGATTATCAAGCTATCTATCTGATTGTCAAGGTGTAACTATCAATATATATATCTTTATATTAAAGTATGAATGACAAGCTATCTATCTAGTTATCAAGGCCTGGATATCTATTATTGGCATTAAATAACCCAATGAGTTTGATATGCCGTAAAACATAAACAAACAAACAAACAAACAAACAAACAAACTACCTACTCAAAGCACGTGATGTAGGTTTCCGTGTTGAGTCTGAGGCTGTGTGGGAAGATGAATGGAGGCATAACATTGCAAACAGTAGCTATTGCTCCAAACACCATGATGTTGACTAGATATTTGGTTTTCTTCACACTTAATACATTTTTGGGGGACACAGGAAGCCAACAGTTGTTCAGTGTAGCAAAGGACCACTGACAGCTGTGTATAAGCATGAAACAGGCTGTCACCACTGAGTGTTTACTTCAATATTCACTTTTGTATAAATATATATATATATATATATGTGTGTGTGTGTGTGTGTATACACATGTATGTGTATATACATATACATATATACACACATGTATGTATGCAAGTGTGTGTGTGTATAATTATATATATATATATATATATGTTAAAAATAAAATAGATAGATAGATAGATAGATAGATAGATAGATAGATAGATAGATAGATAGATAGATGAGATCAATAGATAGATAGATAGATAGATGAGATCAATAGATAGGTAAGCAGGCAGGTAGGTATCAATGAAGAACAATAATTGTGAATCCAGGATATGTCCCAAATTGTGAACAAGACCCTTCATTGTAGATTCTTGAAGAGAGGGAATATATTTTCATTATGATTTCAAGAAATTCCTTGACAGGAAGAAATTGAAATTCTGACAATACTTTATTTTAAAACATTTTTATGTGGATTGTGTAACTGAGGTGACATGTCATTTTCTGTTTTCTTTTGATTAATATCTGAACAAATTCTTATTTGGTTATTTTTACTCAAAGGACCTTGTCGATGAAATATTATCTGAATGTGAGTTGAAGAGACAGGACAAACATATATGACAAATATAGATATAAGGAGATAGACATGCTTCCTTTAGGTAAAGAACAAAAATATCTACTTCTTTTTAGACTTTTGCGTTAAATTATTTTTATCTTCTAAAATTTTATCTTTTGAATTTTGTAGATTGTTTTAAATTCTTCATTTGTGATTCTGATCAGCAGGGATCCCTTGGGATGATTGCGCAGAGGGCCGGCATGATTTAGGGAAAGAAAGTAGGAAAGAGTAAAGTAAAATTACAACAGGAGAAATAGATGTAAATAGTTTATACAGTATGAGAGTGACAGCAGGGATCATGCACATGACATTTCATGCCTTCAAGTGAAAAGAAAACAGAAAGCAAAGAATGATTCCTTATTTTTCTGCTGACCAATGAACAAGAAATAGAAAGGTAGAAATTAACAGATAGGCATCAACTGAATGGAACATATCAATAGAGATGAAGAAGCTATCTTTAAAAAGATTAAAGGATATAAAAAAAAAACACTTGTAAGTCTAATAAAGAAAAGGGATGTGCTGTTAGTATGTGTTATCAGTACGGAAAATGGAACAGGAGAGCTGAGTTCAAATTCTGGCCTCACTTTTGCACTTGAAAAAGACACGGCTACTTTCTTCCAAAGATATTAATTAATAGTTAAATAGTGGGGTAGACTGGATTTTCTAGCCTTAGATGGTAGACAGACTTAGGTAAGAATTATTCTGAATTCAAAAATCATAGAGAAGACAATGAGAAACAACTCAAGTCATGGCAAGTCACAGATAATGAAGAATTTGGAGAAACATGGTGATCACCCAGATCCTGAGGAGACATGGCATTAACAAAAAAGAAAAATCGAATACACAGGACAGGTTATCTTACAGACACAGACACACACACACACACACATATACATGATATTCAAATTGGTATACCAGATAAATGGTGGGAAATTATCAAGCCAATATGAAAATTTAAATGGAAATTTCTTTTAACAGAAGTCAGAAAATGTGACACTGAAATCTGAAGAAGCATTTAAATATGAAATATGTCTTTCAAAAGCTAAAGAAAGTATTAAGTAACAGGAAAATTTTGTCATAAACAAAGAAAGGAGTGCTGAACTGTTATGTAACATTGGTCCTCCTATATGGCAAGGAATGTTGGACAATCTCATCAAAGATGGAGAAAAGAGTTGAGGCAACAGAAATGTGGTTCTACAGAAGGATACTGAGAATACCATGGATGAAGCATGTAAGCTACAAAGTAGTTTTAACCAAAAAAGAGCAATTATGCATTAAAAGAGAAAGTGACAGCTGAAATTTCTGAGACACATAATGAGGAAAAAAACCTGGAAAATTTGACCAGGACATACGGAATTCATGTAGTATAGATGGAAATAAGTGCGTAATCTAGCTAAAGAGATTGTATAAATAAATGGCAGAACAGGAAATAGAGAGATGGTAAGGGGGAAAACACTGCAAATAGCTACAAAGGCTAGGAAGTTGTGGAGAGCCATAATAGCATATATTGTGATGAGAAGAGTGTTGAGATAAAAAAAAATGTGTTTCTACAGAAGGATGCTGAGAATACCATGGACTGAACATATCAGCAACGACCAAGCTTTAGACAAAATAGAAATAAAAAGAATTACAACCAAGACTTTTTTATTTCTTCTGCCTATATATAGAACTCCATTGATAAAACCGTTATAATCCAAAGATAACCTTTCAAAAGACTTCTTCCATTCTATCATTCTATCATTCAATTACCCAATACATAGACACACACACACATATATATATATATATATATATATATATATATATATGTATGTTTACAATTTGAATTACAATATCTTTAGTTAATGACCATTTTGACTAATGAATTAAAATTCACAGGATATTTAAAACTGTTTACAGTATCAGTTTTTAGTGGGATACTTGCTAGTTGGGGAGAAATTAGAGGGAGGGTATTAAACAGAAAATGGTGGGAGATATGGCAGAAGGTGGCACTGTTACAGAAATTACATTTTCATCATTAATTAACCTTAGCTAAAAATTGGAAGCTCATGAAGGATTGAAATTAAATTCATATATATATATATATATATATATATATATATATATTATTCCAGGATCATTTTCCAACTTATTCAAGATGTTCTTCACCCACTCTAACCTTCTAACTTTCTGTCCTGGTGTAACAAGTTGCCTCACAGGTTTCAAGTACGATTTCATTTTTAAGTCTTTTTTCACTGCTCTTTGGACTGTCATAGCTGAAACTCTTCTCTCATATGCCAAACATCTAATGGACTGAGTTGGATCTTTTTTAATTGATCTCTTTAGTTCTAAGTTGAAATGATGCTCCCTCTTCCAGTTTTCTTCTCTACTGTTCCTTCTTCTTTAAGCTTATTCACTGTTCTTTGAAGATGGAAGCCAGAGTATGAATGTTGGTACCATTAATGAAAGCCTGAATGCTCTTTTTTCTCTAACCATTTTTCATTTAGGAAGACAGTGGGTCTGACACAAAACGATTTTAACCTGTTCTCTTTCTAGATGACTAACTGAATTTTTCAGTAATTCTTATGACAAATGGTGTCAAGATGGCTAAATGATTTATCTGAAAACCTGGAAAAAAGAAACTCAATTAGTTTAATGTTATTTTAGATATTAAACATTTTGTGGGATGGAAAATTATGCTATTACATGATTTGAACAATTTTGCTGTTAAATCAGGTATATATATATATATATATATAGATAGATAGATAGATAGATAGATTACAATGCTGTTCAACTACTACAAAGCCCTAGAATAACTCAAGATGAAGGGCTACAGAATAAGAGGCACAGCTTTTGCGAATATGTATGGAAGATAATGGTCAACCCTAGACATGAACATGTTAAGATTGCACTGATAGGGGAAGCTTCCCCTTGGGAGTCAGTTTCATAAACCAGTGGTTCTTGGGAAGAAGCTACTTGAGTAGAACTTAAATTGCATCAATGAAATATGAAGGGAATGAGAATGGTTTGTGTGGCATGGCAGGTCTTAGCTATCAAGGTTAGAACTGGTGGAACTAATGAATATATTTTGTCTTTACACATTCCATGGAAATAGCAATAGCACAGTGAGAGGTTTACAGTATTTTGTCTGTTAGAAAGGGGTTGTAAAGTGCAAAATAATTTGTCAGATACCAGTACACAAAGTCAATGGTTCATTCATATATATATATGTATATTATAAATTAACTGATTTAAAATATGTTTTTTTCAGTACACAGTAATAACCATGTTTCAAAAGCTGAAGCTAAAAACTTAAAATTTAATTATATAATTAAATTAAAGGCATTAGTTCTGTTTCATCTTCAAGTGAATTTTGGAATAACTTATTTTTTAAATTTACTGAGTTTTAAACACACATATAAATTCATATAAAAAATTTGTTTTATTTGACTACAAAAATATTTAAAAATATTTTTACTCTTAATTACTAATGGACTATATTTCTTTTTAAAAGAAGTAAATGTAATAGAATTACTTAAATTATTTAAAATCATTTTCTCATATCAAATATAAGTATGTATATTACCAGTTCCTATTTTTTATTTTATTTTCAAATATTATTGAGAATGACAGCAAAGAATAGCTATTTCATTTCTCTGAGTCAATAAATTTTTATTTTTTATAAACTTAGTAATATATAGTTTCTCATGTATGCACAAAGGACATGGGTCATTTAATGACATACATATTCTAGCTTTTATTAATTTTCATTTTACTGTCGGTGTTTTATTGGATTCTTTTACGTGCCAGAAATATTTTGAAAGGGATGTCTGATTTCTGTATTTATTTATCCTAAATGAAATTTGATGTTGATTGAACCTCTTTTTGAACTCATGGCTTGTGCAACCTTATATTTTTATAAGGTATGTATATATCTATGCTCTGTAAATTTACATTGAGCACTGTTTTGTAAAAATAAAAATAAATATCAATAAGAACACCAGATTATATATCTTACTGTTCTTTCTTTATATATATATATATATATATATATATATATATATATAAAGAGGGAGGCAGATACATGTAGTTGCATTGAGAAACATTGCATATAAAAAGAAGAATTTACTTTGCATCACAAATATTTATTTTGACTATAATCTTCTCCCATGATAATACACCTAATAATTCTGTATTAACATCAATGATTCATCATTATAAAGTGAACACTTCAGATGAAAATTCTGCAAATAACAGTTTCCAGCCTTGAAAATTTATTGCTCCACTGACAGATATATATGGTTTAAATAGCAGGGCATACTGGGCTGTTTTGCCTTGGTTGGGGTAACCATTTTAGGAGAAAGGAAACTCTGAATTCAGACCTGAAGACGACTGTTTGGAGATTTTATGTCACACTGTACGCCCTTTTCTTTGTTTTTAGTTCTTATGAAATATGTGGGTGGTTCTATACAAGACTTCATTACAATAATCAAATCATATCTGCTGGCGGTTCAATGCTAAATATGTGGTAGGGCCACATGCATTGAAATTGATTGGAGAATCCGCAGTATTGCTATATTGATAGAGAGATAGATAAGGAGAGAGGGAAAAAAGTGAAACAATCAAATGAGTAGATAAATAAAAAATATGAACACACTAAGTAATAAGAACCATATATATGTGTGTGTGTATGTATGTGTGTGTGTGTGTGTGTGTGTGTGTGTGTGTATATGTATGTATACAGCTGTGGACAGAATTATTCACCCCACTGAATATTTGTATATCTTCTAAGGGAATGTGAATATCTGCAAGTACTTACTGAATTTACCATAAATAGTTGATTCTCTATTTAATTTTGAATAATTCATGAAATTTTAAGAACATTTGATCTATTATATTCATAACTATAGATTTTTCTCAAAATTGGTTCATTCCAAAATTATTGCCCCCTTCTCCACTTATGGAAATTATGAAATAATATTGTTCTATTGCAATTGTAATGCTTTTTTCTTAATTTGACATTTAATGCAAGCACTCTTCAAAAATGAAATGGTATTGACCTGATTCTATAACATGCTAAAAGTTAATCAAGGAGACAATACATAAATGACACATACCATGACAATTTATTCATTCTGCAACAATGGCAAAGATGGCTGAACTTGACAAGCAGCTCTAAATGAAGATAGTTGATGTGGGCCAACATTTTCTTTATTTTACAACAAAGAACATTGTTAATAATGAAAAGGCATCAGCGTTGCATGTCTCGACAGAGACAATCGCTAGATGTTTTCATCAAGCAGGACTTCAAGATTGTCACCCAAGAAAAATTCCCTTGCTTAAGGCTAAACAGGTAAAATACAGATTAGTTTATACTAGAAACCATCTAGAACATAGGAGTAAATATTGGAACTTTGTTTTATGGTCAGAGGAAACCAAACTAGAACTTATTTGTCACATGAACTCCCTTTACCTATGGAGGAAAGTGAATGAAGTTCACAAACCAAGAATTACCTTCCTACAGTTAAGTATGGTGCGGGGAACATTCTGCTCTGGGATGTTTTGCTGCTTCTGGACCAGTAGTAGTAAGAGTACACAGTATTATTGATAAAGAGCAGTATTTGGCTATGCTTAAAAGTAATATAGAACAAAGTGCAAAGAATGTTCTAACATGACAATGACCTGAAATACACAGCACAAATTGTCACAAAATACTTAGATGACAGCATAATTAAGATATTTGCATACTCTGCACAAAGTCCAGATTTAAAACCCATTGACAATTTATAGGCATATTTGAAGAAAAAGTAAGGGAAAGAAGTCCTTGAAGAATTTACAGGAACTAGAAGTTATTGCCAAGGAAGAATGGAGCAAAATATTCATCAATGTCTGTAGTAATCTTGTAGGGAACAATAAAGAAGAATGATGGTTACACAATTGATTATTGAGGAAAAAGGGACAAATTTTTTGGTCTATGTCAAATGTTTTTTGTCTTTTTATATTATTGTTTGACATTAAAATAAAAATTTTGTTGTGGGCATCACCGCACCTTCTTTCAAAACCATTATTTCATCATTTGTGAAAAGATGCACATGAATTTTCCAGGAAAATTTGAGGTATTACAGCTTTATTTGAAATTATAGAAGAGGATGAATAATTCTGTTCTAATCTATCTATCTATCTATCTATCTATCTCTCTCTCTCTCTCTCTCTCTCTATATATATATATATATATATATATATATATATATAGCAGTGTATTTCAGTAGCAATCCCTGTCTCGGATATGTTCTATTAAAAAAGTTGTTTTATTGCATTTTTCTATAAAGGTGTTTTATTGTCCTTTTTTTGTGTGTGAACAAGAAATTTCTTTTGAGGACATAGACCATGTAGAAATTGACCAAATAATTGTTTGTACTGAGTAGTTTTGACTAATCAATTAGTCATTTTCAAGCATAATTGTTATTATTGCAAATGTTAAGTTCCTGAGCTGTAGACATATTTTTAATTCCCAAATATTTTTATGACATTAATAATCTTGGCTCTCTTGAAACGTACGATTCTTTATAGCTCTTAGCAATGTTTATGTTTTACTATCCTTTCCACTCCCTGTTCTGCCATCCATTTACACAAGGTTGTTTGTTATTGCTAGTTCCCTTTGTACCTCTTTTCTTCATTATGTTCTATGAGTGTCAAATTCTCTAAGCCTTTTTCCTTCATTACAAATTTCAGCTATCTCTTTCTAAGTATGAGTGTTGCTTGGTTTCCATTTTACTTAACACTTACTCATTGACATGCATTTACATTACTATTCTCATTAGCTTCCTTGAATGATGGGTTCTATTAAATTACACCTAAGGATATATATATATGTATATATATATATATATATATATATATATATATATATATATATATGAAGAAATATAGTTTGAAGGTGTGCTATATTTAGTGGATAAAGTGCTCAATTTCAGAGATAAAAGCATATGTAAATATAAATCTAAAAGTGAACACTGAAGTCAGCACTTTGAGTGTTGACTACATTGTTCACTTTTATATTTATATATATATATATATATATATATATATATATATATATATTTATGTGATCTCTTGCATGTACATTTATTTAGATTTATTTATTTGATTATATATGCTCACACCACACACACACACATATATATATATATATATATATATATATATATATATATATATATATATATATATATATATATATATAGCTAAAATGTTTTGAGAAACCCTGCATTTCTTTAAAAAACACCTTAAAATGAGATATTTTTTTGCAATTTTTTAAACTTTTATTTTGACTAAAAATTAGCACTTAACTATACATAAATTATCATAGAACTGTAACATAACTTGTATTTGTCAATAAAACCATCATCTGCCTTTAAAACTGCTTCACAAATTCTTGGAATTCTTTCCAACAGTTTTTGATAAAAAGTAGATGGCAGACCTTCCCAAGCATTATTCAAATACTGAAAATGCTCACTCTCACTCTTTGGGTATTCCTTCAAACTGTCCTATCCAATTCATTCCATATTAATTCAATGCAAGAGAGTTTGTAGATTGAATCAAATCTCTAGACTTCTCTACTCCAAAACACTCACTATAACAGACCCACCAGCATGCTTAACTATTGGAACCACACATTCATTCTGCCTTTCACCTTCTTTCTTCTCACATACATTCTTCTCTTCTTACCAAAAAGTTCAAGTTTGAACTCAGCTTTCCAGTTCTTGTGTTTCTTTTTTGTCATAACAGTCTTTTCTGATTATTCACTTACCAATAAGTGTTTAGGGGAACCTCTCAAGAAATGTTAAGCCATGTTGTTTTGATATTTGTTTACAGTTTCAGGATATTTATAGTTCTAGTGTCTGCTGTGTGAATACATCTCTCCACCATTTCTCATAAGGACTCAAATGCTAGCACACACATTGATGACTTCTGAACAGTTTTGTCTCTCCCATTTCCCTCTCAAAGATTGGATCAGCCTATGATATAGTCATCAGGCACTTCCCAGTGGTGTCATACACTGGGATTAATTCCCAAAGCTGACATAATCTAGGTGTCACTTGACTAATTGTATAAGGTGTCATGGGTGGAACACTAATGCTTCAACATTCAGTCTTGCACCCATATATCAGAAATTGAAAATTAAATGTCAATAACTATATTATTATTTACAATAACAGTAACAACAATTGACTTGCATAATAAAATCTCACAACACCAATAAATTATTGTATTTATTTCTAATAAAAGCAAATCATTTGAAAGTCACAGTATGAATTACATATATAATTATAAGTATATCCTGAAATTTTTTGACTATGGCTGGTTGATATATGAATTTTATTGAAAAAAAAATTGACTAGAATAATAAAATCTCACAACCAAATAAATTATTGTAAATATTTCTTATAAAAACAGGTAATTTGAAAGTCACATTATGAATTATCCTGAAATTTTTGTAGACTTTGCCAGGTTGATATAAATTTTATTGAAAAAAAAATTGACTAGAATAATAAAATCTCACAATGCCAAATAAATTATTGTAAATATTTCTTATAAAAACAGGTAATTTAAAAGTTGCAAAATTGATCATATAAGTATAAGTATATTCTGAATTTTTTTTTAACTTATGCTTGGTTAATGCAAATTTTATTGTATAAACACTAACTTGCATAATAAAACTGATATAATACAGATATTGAAATAGAGACAAGGTAAAATTCTATCCAAATCCGTTTATACATAGAAACATAACCTTTGTAACCCTGTTTGTAGATTACATTAAATTACTATTGGAATGATAATACTTTCTATGTATTCATCTTTGTTTTTGTGCTTGTTTCTTCCTTGAAAGTAGATTAACTCTTTTGGAAATATCATTTCTCAGCTGAGACAGTCATTATTCAGTTTGCATCTTTCTCTCTTTACCTGCAACAGAATCCTTGAAACACATTTTGGAGCCAAGTCTGCAATTCTGACATGCAGTACCGGCAGAAGCAGCTCTGCAAATCCCTTGTATCTGTGACAGATTCATAATCACAGAGCATGCCCTTCAGGCCGAAATCTACTTAGGTTTTTCGTATTGTTACCAAGTAGATTTCCAGATCATCTCTGATTGACACGTGTTTGGAGTTGGTGGGATTAGACCAATCCCTATCTTTGAGCTTGTCATCTTTCAAAACAGCTCAAGCTGTCAGAATTCTAGTTGTGTTATCTGGTTATGAGCTTTTAAGTCTCTGGTTGGATTATCTTTAATCTTGTGATCAGATATGATGAGATATCAAACAGGATAGATGGCTAGACTCTTACAGAAATGCACTGACTTTAGCTTGGTGGCTTCTGCCATCTTAATATGATTCTAACATTGCCAATAGAGTATATACATATATTTTCTAATCAATTTCTTGTACAAGTGGTAAACAAAACATGAAATTTTTAAATGGCCAAGAAGAATTAAATCAGAAAGATTCTGTAGATTTTCATAAATAATGTTGAGAGAACCTTTTCAGATATGTGTCCAATAAAAACATGTTACTGAAATAACTTACTTGTTAGTAAAATAGGCAGGAGAAATAAATGTCTAGGGTTCAGTCTTCTTTTGTATGCTATGTTCCTTCCAAGCGTATGACCATGGCTCTCCACAATTGTTTATCCTTTTCAGTTGCATTATGTATCTCAAAAATATCAACTGTTTCTATCCAATTCTAAGTACAAGTCCCCTTTTTGTTTCTATTTTCCTTAAAACTTCCATGCTATTTTTTTTAATTCAGTTCACCCCAAGCAAAGCAGTAAAGCCACTGAGGCACAAAGGGGTACTGGGTGTGGAAGATTTAAAACAGAAACATTTCTAAGGAGTGAAAACAAAAAAAAGAGTAAACCAGGACAATAGTAGATAGTGACTGACATTGCATTTAATTTTTTGCAGATTAAAGTTGGCGAGAAAGCATGGAGTCAGAAAGGAGTTCCACAAGTGAGAAGTACAAGAAAAGAATCAGGATAAAATTTATGGTTATATCTACTGAACATAACTGTAAAATGATGAAACCTATTCACCAGTCTAGTGCTGTTCTTAAATTCAAAGCATCTAGGTACTATAGCAAAGAGTGCTTCCAAACAATTATCATGAAAGTATTTATAGAAAAAGCACAGGTCATGATATTTTCTATTAAACATTTTTGTAAGAGAAAAAGAAGACCTAAGACCATACACATTTTACATAGATAAAGCTCTTTGCAATGTATGAGCTGTAATTGTGGGCACAATTTTTGTATTACTTTAAGTCATGTGATATCATGCATCCCTTCAAGGTGTTAATCAGGACCTTCTCTAATCAAACTGAGGACTCCAAGCACAACTGAATTACTGATATCCTTATGTGCCACTTCAAGATTTCCAATTCAAGGTCCTTGTATTTTGATAATTTTTTGAAGATCTTCAAAATACATTACAATTTGCAGGAACTGCCATGTCAATAAGAAAGCACATTCTGTTTTTGTAGTCTTAGATCACGATGTCTGGGAGATTAGCTTTGATTGTTCTGACTGTACGTATTGTACAGTTCCATAAAATTATTATTATTATTATTATTTTCGTTGATTTCTATTGTATGCACATTTCTTTCCGGGTCTCAAACAGAGATCTAAGTTGAGAAAGAGCATCATCACATCTATTTTGTGAAAAATTCAAAATAAAAGACCACACACGTTTTACATAGATAAAGCTTCCCCACCCCGCCCTGTAAGGTATGAGCTGTGATTGTGAGAACAAGTTTTTTTTTTGTTGCCAGGGATTCCGTTAATGAGTCTATTTCAAAGTCAAAGCTCCAATCACAACTACTGATGTCTTCATATGCCACAATCTCCACTTCAAGATCCTTGTATTTTGATATTTTTTGAAGATCTTCAAAGATACATTACTGTCAGCAAGAAATACCATGTTAATAAGAAAGCACATCCTGTTTTTGTAGTCTTTGATCACTATGTCTGGGC
Source organism: Acanthosepion pharaonis (assembly GCA_903632075.3). Classification (NCBI taxonomy): domain Eukaryota; kingdom Metazoa; phylum Mollusca; class Cephalopoda; order Sepiida; family Sepiidae; genus Acanthosepion; species Acanthosepion pharaonis. Next base: position 254,515 of record CAHIKZ030001657.1, on the reverse strand, counting down.
AATTAGCTTTGATTGTTCCATTTGTATGTAAAGGCCCCTAAAATTGTTACAGGTCCTATGTCTGTTATCAGATTTTGCTTATGTTCATACCAGGTTCTTACAGTTCTCTTCCCATAAAAGTTGTAGATTTTCCAGTGCAAATATTGTTCTACTCTCTCATGCTCTGTTATGTTTTATGTTCAGTGGGTGAAAAAATACCATCTAACCTGATACAAGATGGGCATCTGGATATTTGTCACAGAATCTGCATTTTGGGTTAATACAATTTTTCAGTCTATGTACTTGGTAATTTCTAGTTAGCAAGAATAAAACCTTTGGTTTCAGCATTTAACTCTGCACTATGTAACCACTGGGGTTTGTCTGCATAATCTTGTTTGGTACAAGAATGGTATTGACAATGAAGAGGCTTATCTTACCATCATTTGGTCCATTGCATATGCTTTTGCTTTCTTTTTTTAGGTTCTTTGCCACTACAGTAGGTATATTATGGTTTACTTGCACTTCTTAACCCACTTGAAATTCCTTTTTGAATTTGTTGGTTTCTTTTATTAGTGAATGAAATTTCTTATTTCTGCTATGTTCTTTGACAAAGATCATCATCCAGTCTTCTATAGTTGCCAGGTATTTTTGAAGACCAGTTATTGTAGATTTATAAGACAGTTCTTGTTGAACTAATCCTCTACCTCGTTCAGATCTGGGCATATACAGACAATCCACATCAGTCTTAGAATGATGGATGTGGTGGCTTGTGAGATGCTTTCTTATGTTGGCATCTATTCGCTTATGGTTCAATTAAGGATGCTGAAGATATATTGAACTTATTATTATTATTATCATTGTAATATAGCAACAACTCTAAGTAGAAGCATATGGAGCTTTATTTGACTAATTCAATGTTAGCACTGAAAATGTTTATTTTATTGTAGTGGATGGTTACATGCAAGAGGGAAGATGGGATGTGCTTATTCTATTACCACAGTTATTATTATTATTTATTAATTCATTAATTAAACCTGCATGTAAATATTTGTCTTTATTGTTTTGATTAATTAATTATATATTTAAATTCTTTTGTTATTAATTATTAATTAATTCATTAATTAAACATGCCATTATATATTTGTTTTAATTGTTTTGATTAATTATGGTTGCAACCTAGAGAGGGTTACTGAATGAGGAATAACCAAAACGGAGGTTGGAAATGAAATGGTAATCTTTATAACATCAACAAAATACAATACTCGCCAGCAGTGTGAAGTAGGTAAACCACTGCTAGTGGTGGACTACGTAGACAGCATATTACCCCCACTTACAATAGTATTCCACATATTTATGAGGATTGAGACATACCTATTAGTGTTTATAGGTGTGGTATATAACAAATATATATTTAAATGCTTTATTATTATTATTATTATTATTATTTATTAATCAAATATGCACAAATATTTTTATGACTTTTATTTCTTAAATATATAATTAATGCTTACATTTATTATTATTTAAATATGTTCATGAATATTTATTTTTATATTTAATTAAATATATACTAAAAATCTTATTAGTTTGTTTTTTTTTTAAAATTAGATTAATGTTAATTTGACTGATCATTAGTTTTTATTCCCTAGTTTTTTTAGATTATTTCTTTGAAAATATTTTTTTTATACAAACGATTCCCTAATCAAGCATCAGTTCTTTTATGGAGTTTACTTTGTGCCTAAATTGGCTTTCCCTACAGATATCATCAAAAACTTAGGAAAATCTAGGATTTTATGATTAATCCATTGCTATGTCTGTTGATAGGAAAGTTGGTTCACTGTGTTGTGATAAACAATTTTCTCTCCAGAATCTATCATACATATTTATAAGTCTATCATTCATCTATACTTTGAATATTGCTGTCATATATGGTCCAATACTTTTGCCATATATTTAGAAATTCTTGATAAAATCCAAAGAAGAATCAGCAATATTATTGGTCCTGGTCTGGCAGCTCGGCATCAGTTACTTTCCCACCAACATAATATTGCCTCTCTGTGCCTTTTCTATAAATACTTTCATGGTAATTGTTTGGATGAACTCTTCACTCATTGGCTCCTTGTATTTCTGTCTCTATTTTCTTTAGTTTAATTCCCCATCCCCTCTCTCATTAGGTGGTCAGTGATGCCAGTTCTCTGGTGGATGTGGGGTGCTTTTCATTTTGGGTGTTTTTTATATTTGTTGTTGTGTTTGAATGAGTGGGTGTTTGAGTGAGTGCATGGGAAGAATGAATGTTTTATATTATTAAAATCCCACATTGATGTAATCCTGTTAACTGATCTTTCTCTCACATTTAAGGATTGTGGGGGTTTTTATTACTAAGATTATTTTATTTGGTTTCTTGTAAATAGTTTTGTTTTTCATATTGCAAATACTTGTTGGGGCTAGTTTTTAAATTGTTGTTTGATTCCCCCACCCCATAGAATGAATTGTACATATGGAAACTAGTTAGGATTTTCAAAGAGACAATGAGGTATTATGGCAGATGTAGTAAGAAAGGTAAGTAAGAATGTGTAGTTTTGGTGTTAGGAATATTGTCATATGTTTGAGTCAGTATTAGTGGCTAGCTAAGTTTAAGGACAAATGAAGACCACCCGTTTTCCCCATTCCCAATTTTGGCCTTGTGCCATATTTTGGAAATATTTACAAATAAATACCACTCTTCACTATGGTACATAGACTTTATGAATTTAAACGCAGTACTACATTGATGGAAAAATCTTATTATCAGTTGAATTGGCACGTTGTAACTAGTTCTATGCTAAGTTTCTTTTCTTGCACTTCTTGCTTGTGCAGCTCTATTCCAGCTACATGCTTTCCAGCCAATTTTGATCTTCAAAAATTTAATTGCAATGACAATTGTTATCTACTGTCTTTTTGATTACTCTTCATGTTTATATTGAAAATATTTCTCTTTTTTCTTATTCTTTCACACTCAGTAACCATTTGTGTCTTAGTTGCTTTACTGCCTTACATGGGGTAAAATGATTAAAAAGAATCCAAAAAAAAAAAAAAAACATTTTAAAAAAAAATTTGAATAGTTAAAGGTTTATATTGATAAAGGAAGAAATAATCATTAAACTTAAATTCTTTTTAAGATATGGATTTTACCAAGTAAGAAAATATCTATTAGATTATTAACATACAAGTGTTGCTTTGAAAGCAATAACTCTTACTTTATTTTACTGGCTTACAATATCAGAAGTGGATTTTGACCATATGGCAGTAGTTGATGAACCATCTCAATATTAACCTACAACTTGTTTCCCTGCTTTCAAGAAAATAGCTTCTGATATGAAAATACATGTGAAGCAGGAGGATATCAGTCAATTTTAGGCTTACAGACATATCATGTTGAAACATTGGTTCCCATATAATCACTGAAGTTAAGCAACGTCAAGCCTAGTCAGTACCTAGATGACTGACCACTTTAGAATTGTTAATTGGAGATCTGAATTCAAAGATTTGATTTACTAAATCATTATCATCTCAAAAAATTTTTACAATTTAAAAATATAGTCTCTCTTTAAATAACCTGTAAAGTGTTGATAAGCCAGAGAAAATGAATCAATAAAAAAAATCAATTGCTTCTAGTGGAAAATATTGCCCCCATTGACATTTAGCAACACTTGCTTAGTGTTTATGGGGAACAGACAGTGGATGTAAGCACAGTAAATAGATTTTAGCAGTTGTGATAGTGATATGCAAGACAAGCCATGTTCTGAGCTGCCTTGCAAAGGTAATTTCTATTTACTAGAGTACATGAATAGAAAATTGTTGTGACTGTGATAAAACAGTGTTTTGCTACTGAAAACCTGCTCTATACAATGGTGTTATTGTGCTGTTTGTATCTTTTATAGTTTCTATAGAAATAAATAGAAAGCATTACTTTGGGAGCGTCCCTCATACATTCTAAAAGAAAACTTTTTAAAAGTCTTCCTTATTTTCTTTCTGTCTTCTTTTTCTTTTTTCAAGTGTAGATTGTTTTGTTCGGTTACCATCGTTGACCCTGATTATAATGAACAGAAGTATTAGCAACCTCATAATAACCTTTAAAGTTGCACCATTCAGAAAAGACAATGCTGTCAAAACACGACCGCAAGTAAACAAAAGAAGGGGTACTTAATATTCTGTTAGTAAGAAGTATCTATTTATTTATTTATGTACTGGAAGAGACTTTGATGGATAATGGGTAAAAGAAGCCAACATTCGTGAATATAAGAATTCTTTGTTGGCATTTAGATAATACAAATATTCATGAATATTTTATGGATGACTTGAACTGATAATATTTCTGAAATAATATCTAAGAAGGACCAGGGGGCTGAAACAAAATGTGTTTCATGATTTTCTCTGCTGTTTATCTCTCCATTAAAAGAGCTAGGGAGGGGAATACAATATTGTGCCCTTTTTTGTTTGCTTCATGTTTATTTATACTTGTGTCCTTTGTTATATATCTGCTTTGCTTTGGAAGTTTTCTCAACAGGAAGTTGGTAAGGAACTTGCGGATGGGACATTTAAGATTAGATTCGTATTAAAAATCAGAGTTTCTTTTCATTGTTAAATGAACATTGTTGTGTTTTTTGTTTTGATCCTGGGCTTTCGCTTATTTATTGAAGATATTCTACAGGAGAATCATCTATTTCGTTTACACATAACAATATAATTTATCTTTTCACATATAAATTATTTATATAAGGAGCTAAGTGAATACAAAAACGCACGCTCATATCTCTGGATGTTGAAGAGCAAAGAATTGTATAACTCTAAATTGATCTTCCATGAGTATCCTGAACTTTTGATATTTTTGATACAATAATAAACTGTACCTCTTATTCTGTAACCCTCTCCTTTGAGTGGCTCTTGAGCCTTGTACAGTGGAAATATCATTGTAAAAAATAACAGTTTCTCAAGATAGCTATTAAGCATTTTATTGACAAAAATTTTGTTCATGTTGACATGTTAAATTATATAATTTTACATATATCAATAGTTATTATTATTATTGTTACTTTATTATATATATGTGTGTTTGTGTATATGTTTATATATATTTGATGTTTTAAAATCATTTCACTCAAAGCAAGGCAACAAAGCCACTAACATTCAGGGATTACTGAGTGTGAAACAATATAAGAAAAACATTATTACCCCTCTGTCCACTTCCTTCTGTTTTATTTATTACCCCTCTGTCCACTTCCTTCTCTTTTATTTATTACCCCTCTGTCCACTTACTTCTCTTTTATTTATTACCCCTCTGTCCACTTACTTCTCTTTTATTTATTTTCACATCTACTATATTATTTTGTATTTTTCATTCTTCATTTTATGTTAATTTTATAAAAATTTGTGTTTCTTACTTCCTTTATTGAATTTTTTAGATGTTTTTTTTTATAATTTAAAAAAAAAATTTTTTCTTTAAAAAAAAATTAATTTTTTCTAATATAATGTTTTGGAATTATATTAGAAAAAATTAAATTTCCCTCAAATTATAAAATGGCAAATGTAAATAAAAAAAGAAAGTTTACTGCAAGGGTCACCATTTCCAGGACAGATGGAAATTGGAATAATTTTTACTAAAATACGAAACAACTATGTTTGCCTAATTTGCCAAGACTTTGTGGCTGTTTATAAAGAATTTAATATAAAGAGACACTACCAGTCGAAACATCCTACTGTATACAACAAGTTAACAAGGAGTGACTGTAGAGAAAAAAAGAAGCAACCAGAAGCTGTTTTAGTGTCACAACAGTGTTTTTTCACAAGAACCCATGAATCAAATAAAAATGTCACAAAGGCAAGGTACGATGTAACAACACTAATTGCTAAATACTGCAAACCTTTTGCCGAAGGTAAATTTATCATATACTACATTGTGAAAATGGTGGATAATATCTGTCCCAAGAAGAAGGAAGAATTTACCAATGTTTGCTTGGCTTGTAAACGTGGAGAATTGAAGATATTTTATCAGATATTAAGAAACAGATGGTGGCCAGGGAAGTGAATTTTTACTTCTTTTCATTAGGCTGCAATGAATGCATGGATGAATCTGACTCCATTCAGCTGCTGATTTTTTGAGAGGTGTGGACAATGAAATGAACATGACTGAAGAGCTACTTGACCTCCAGATCCTTAAAAATCAAACAAGAGGAATGGATTTATTTGGTTCTGTTTGTTCCGCTGTGGATGACATGAAGCTACTGTAGAATAAAGTCACTGAGATTATTACAGATGATGCACCTGCTGTGGGTGGCAAACAAAGTGGATTATCAACCCTAATCTGTAACAAAGTCTGCAAAGAAGAAGATAAAGCTATAAAACTCCATTGTATTATTCACCAACAAGTTCTCTGTTCTAATCATCTCAAATATGACCATATGAAACGGGTGATAAGGACTATTAATTTTATTCGTTCTAAAGCCCTGTGCCACTACCATTTTAAACAGTTTCAGCACTCACTTCAACCCTCTCAAGGAAGAAATTGGACAATTTTTGGCAGAAAAGGAACAACAGATACCAGAACTATTTGGTCCTGTTTGACTGACTAAATTCGATTTGATATAACAAAGCATCTGAACATGAGTCATCAGGGCCAAAATGCATATATGAGGTTCTTCAGAACCAAGCTGCAACTTTTCCAAAGACACTTGTCACAAGTGCAGCCCAACACCGCACATTTTCCACACCCGCAGAAAATAATGACCAGTTTTCCACAGGACAATATTAATGTGCAAACAAAAAGGTATGCAGCAGACATTTACCGCCAACTTGATCAACACATGTTTTAAGCGATTTAAACATTTGTTAAGAAAATGCTGAGCTGGTTTGGCTCCACATATTTGTGTGAGAAGTCATTCTCTGGGATGAACTTTAACAAGAACTGTGTGAGGACAAGACTAAGTGACTCTCACCTGAGTGAGATTTTGTGCACCAAAATCACTGCCTTTGAATCAGACCTGGCCTACATATCTGCAGTCCAGATCTCAGTATCACCTTTACTTTTAATTTTAATGGTTCAAAGAATGACAAACAGAATGGTTGACCTTCATGTATACTCATCTCATCAAATCTGGCCATCTTGGAAAAAAAATTGGACACATCTGCCATAGAAGAAAGCTTATCAGAACAATTACCATGAAATTATTTGTAGAAAAAGCACAGGAAAGCTACATTACAGCTCTGGGAAAGTGACTGCAGCTGGGATGAATAACATCAATAATTGATCTATCCCATAATTACTATGGATCCATAACATTGGTGATTCTTCTTTGTATTTTATCAAGAATCTCTAAACTGTTGCCATATATGGTTTGGAGCCCCCACTGCTTGACTTAAGGTCCTCAACAAAATTCAGAGATGGATATGCAATGTGATTGGTACTGATCTGGCATCTCATTTACAGTCACTTTCTCACAGACATGACATTGGTTCCCTCTGTCTTTTCTACAAATACTTTCATGGTAACTGCTCCAATGAGCTACTAGTGCTAGTTCTTAAACTGCATGAATTTAAACATGCTACTAAGTTGGCATCTCAGTTCCACCCATTCACTGTTGAAATGGTTAAACGTAGACATCTCTTCTTCTATAATAGTTTCATGTCTCACACTTCCCATTTGTGGAACTCCTTTCCTCTTACTTGCTTCTTTGATAGCTATAATCTCCAACTATTCAAATGCAATGTCAATCGACATCTCCAAATGCTTTGCTTTGTTCCCCATCCTTCTCTCCATCCTTTCCTCTATCATGCCTCTTTACTCTTGCTTCCACTCGCTGTAACCCCTTGTGTGCTAGTGGCACTTCCACCTTACTTGGGGTGAAATGCTTAAAAAAATAAAAAATAAGCACCAGACCATATGTGGCAGCAATATTCAAGGCATAAATGAATGGTAGACTTATAAATATGTAAGGCAGATTCAGGTGAGAAAAATTGTTTTATTTAATGATAGATATTTTTTCTTTGTTGTATTTAATAAAACATGCTTAATGATACCTTTTTTTAATATCTGTGCATGTCTCAGTGTGTTTATATGTGTGTGTGCATGTGTTTATTTCTTATATTAGTCAACACATGAAAATACACCTCAAAGTATTGAAATTCTTGTCTGAATGTATGTATCATAAATCATATTAAAACATTTTTGTTTTAATATTAAACAAATATTGAATCCATTATGCTAATTTTCAAATTCCTGAATCATTTCTGTCATATTTTTCTTCAAATTTATTCCAAAAGAATGTGTCCACTGTTTTGTAGTGAAAATTCCTAATAGAGATCTGTACCGTGATGTGGGAATTTTTTTGTGATATGACCTTTGGGTAATGTTGTGTCAGTTTCATTTTTTATGGTCAAGCCTAACACCAAGTCCAGTCTCTTGAATATTTCTTAAATGAATTTTGATGCTTTGAATGTAGTTCTTTTTAATCTTTTTCTTTTGTGGATTTTTTTGTGGAAGGATATTTCAGTTTTTAGACAAACCTAAGATGATTTGCAGGAAAGACGTATATATAGAAAGATAGGATAGAAATAGGAAGATAAGTAATAAAGACAAAAAATAAAGAAAGAACAACTAAAAAGATGTCAGTCTTTCTTTATTGTTTTCTCACATTTAAAGGATCTTCTGACCACTTATAATTCCTACATTTCTTAGCCTCTCCTCATTTGCTTAAGGCTATCTATTATGTGCATTGAGGACAGAACACTCCCTTAGGGCAAAAAATATGTCTTGTACGAAAGTGGATGCTATTAAATCCTTTTTGTGTGAAAACATATTTATTTTTCACTCATAGCTGCTTCTATTTTTTCATCTATTTTTCATTCTGAGCTGCTTTTTTTTTTCTTTCTTTTTCTGTTTTCATTTCAGTGGTGTTTTTATTCTCTTCTCAATATTATATTCTGTTACTTCACTTGGAAGCAATCAACTTCTCTTTCATTGATTCATCATCATCATCATCACCACCACCACCACAATTAACAACATCACATCATTGTCATTCAGTTTCTTCTCGTATTTATTTGTATCCCTACATCTTAATTTTCAATCACCACGACCAACCCCAACAATTTCCCCCCCTTTTTCTTTTCACCTTTATGAAATGATATATTCACCTCTTTATCCTATTTTTTTATTTCACACATGTCTTTCATCTCCACCTCTTTTTTTTCTCTGATTCCTGATTATCTTTTTGGTCCTGCTTTATGATTGATATACACATGGATTTCTAGCTGGAACCAGATATCCATGTTTTAACCCAGGTAAAAATCTCAAGAACTTAATGGCTGTTGTTCAATACTTGAGAAATTGTCCATCAGTACTTGAGAAATTGGCAGTAGATAATTTTCTTTATGTTTATTTCATCTAATCATTAACCTGACAAAAGTTTGGTCTTATACTAAATGAAACTAAATTTAATAGGTATCAATTTCTGGCCGTTGTTTCTATATGATCATCTCTGATCTCACTCTTCTTTACACTCTTACTCTTCAAATGATTTTCTACTCAACTTTTCCAATGTCCTTCAAAATTTGAAACTTTCTTTATCTTCTTCTTCTATGTGCTATATCCCTTCATGATGTTGGCAATCGTGGCTCTCAACAATTTCCTGTCCTTTGTAAGCTCTTAATAAAATTTTGTCTTTTTTGTTATCTCTCCTAAATTCCATTTTGCCATCCACTTACTCACGCTCACTAGGTAGATTATGCATTACTTTCTTTTGTTCCTCTTGCCTTCAATCTTTCTTGTGAGTATTAAATTTCCAAGCTCTCTTTCCTGATTATGTCTTAGAAATGTCAACCACCCGTTCTCATGTTAATTATAAGTTTCCTTTTTGTTCCCATTTTCTCTAAAACTTCTTCGTTGCTCACATGTTTGATCCATGGTATTTTCAGTATCCTTCTGTAGAATTACATTTCTGCTGCTTCAAGTCTCTTCTTCATCTGTGAAAAGCTTGTGAAGTATTCTCTGCCATATAGAAGGACTGATATTACATAACAATTCAGTACACTTTTCTTTGTTTCTAATGAAATTTTCTTGTTCATAATACTTTGCTTAGATTTTTTCACTGTTATACTTTTTTCATTATCATAGTTTTCCTATTTTTGAAACAATATCACATTTTATTATCAATGTATTCGTTTTTCATTATCACAGTTTTCCTGTTTTTTTAAACTGTATGAAGCCAGGTGTAAACAAATGGGAGCTCCATCAGACAATCAGACTAATGAGCGATATACACAGCAGAATCAGAATGGAAATAAAACAAGAACAGTGTGGGCTCGTCAAAGACAATGGAACCACTACAATCAACCTTCTCATCCAGGGTCAGTTAATATCAATCCTACTTATCTTCCACATATGCATGTCCTGCCTTCTTCTCTTCCACCCATTACAACAATCTTAGTAACTCTCTACCTTGAGTGACACTTGGGTCTTGTATTGGGTAAACTAAAGTGTCAAAAAACACTAAAAACATCTTGTTCAAGAATTTAGAGCAGTTCTCTACATTTTCTTGACATCATCATCAACTTTGAAAGGACTTATAATTTTACAATGTCTAAACATTACTCCAACTCTATTTTGGGAATTTATTTATAAATAAAATGTATTTTGCACTTTTTTAGATAATAAAACCTACCATCCAGAGACAAACCTTTTTAATAAGAATAGACGTCACAAGCTCAAACCTTACACAATATATAAACAATGTTTACAACAATGTCAAGCATTGTTATTTTAAGGAACATACAGAAATAAAAATTCTCAGGTTGAGTTCTTTATACAAACTCCTAAGCTGAAGGCTTCCAATCACAATTCTTATCCTTGATAAAGTGAGAAATAGTAAAACCTACCATACAGAAACAAGTTAAACTTTTTTAAGTAAGGATAAATATCATAAGTTGAAACTTACATAATATATTGATTATGTAAATATATCTGAAAAAAAATTACCAACATTGATTGGTTAATACCAATTTTATTGTGAAAACATTGACTTATATAATAAGATCTGATAATGTTGATAAATGATAGGTTCATATAATGAAAGTTGAAAATAAACATTCAGAAACTCTAGAGTTTATAAACAAATACAAGGAAGTAAACATGTTGGAATTTAAAAAAAAACAACTTATGATGGATGTTTTTGTTGGTATAATATAACTTGGTAACCCTCAAAAAACTTATCATCAACATTTTTAATAAGGAGGAATATTATAAGCTAGAACTGACATGGTTCACTGCTAATATAATTAAAAGTATATCCTAAAATGTCATCAATTTTGGTTGGTTAATACAATACCAGTTTTATTATGAAAACATTAACTTGCATGATAAAAGTCTGACATAGTATAGTAATTCTGAGGTGGACCAAATTGTGATTGAATAACAAGAGAAAAATGATCCAAGACTTTATGTCCACTAGAAACTTCTATCAATATTTAATGTAAATATGTCTTGAATACTTTCTTATCATTGGTTGGGTAATAGCAATTACATTATTATTATTGACTTGCAGGATAAAATCTAACATCCTGTAGTACTTCTGAGATTGATCAATTTGTTACAACAGAAAAATGCTCCCCGACTTCATGTTCAGTAGAAACTTCTATTAGTATCTAATGTAAATATGTCTTAAACATTTTCTCATCATTGGTTGGGTAACACCAATTATATTGCGAAAACTTTGACTTTCAGGATAAAATCTGATATCTTGTAGTAGTTCTGGGATAGATCAATTTGTTGTAAAAATGATCTCCGACTTTATGTCCAGTAGAAACTTCTATTAATATTTAATGTAAATATGCCTTGAACATTTTCTCATCATTGGTTCATAGCAATTTTATTATTATTTGTAAAGTATTTAAATATTTTCAGATTGTAAGAAATTTTTGGTGGTATGTAATTGTGATTTGGTTATACAATTCGTACTAATTTACTAAGGGAAGAAGAGATGGATTCATACATTTCCCAAGTGTATTTGCACATGTGAATATAACAAACTCAATGGGAATTAAAACTTGGCTCTCTCATTAACAATTTCAGGCCATTATCCATTACATCAGCTGCACATTGAACCTTACAGCATTTGATATTCCCAAGTGGTCACCCATCTAGGTAGTGACCAGGCTTGATATTGCTTAACTTTAGTGATCATACAAGAACTGGCATTTTCAACTTGATGTGGCCATAAGCCTTACATCATAAAATGTGACACTGTGTTTTAATTTGTGTTGTAGATAAATCTGTTACTTAATAACAACAACAACATAAAACTGATCCCCGAATTTATGTCCAGTAGAAACTTATATTAATGTTTAATGTAAATATGTCTTGAACATTTTATGTACATTGGTTGGCTAATAGCAATTTTATTGTGAAAGCAATGAGTTGCAATATAAAATCTGACATATTGTAGTAAATCTGGGTTGGCTCAAAAGAAAACTAATCCCCGTATAATGTCCAGTAGAAACTTGTATTAATATTTTATGTAAATATAACTTGAAAAATGTCCTCATCATTGGTTGGTTAGTCAGTCAGTTATGTGCCATGTGTGATACACGCTTAGGTGATCATGTATCTTTTGATACATGACTGATGAGGCAGATTTTTTCCCTGCAATAGGTTGCCATTTCTTTCTGTGTTAGACCAGTTTCCATCCAAGGCTATAGAACCTGGTCTGTCCTACTATTTACCCATAGGTGGGGGAAGAAGAAGAGGATTCATACCTTTCCCAAGGGTATTAGCAGGTAAGTGAATGTAATGAATTCAACTGGAATTTGAACTTGGCTCTCCAATTCCTCAATCCGAGCCATTATCATCAATTGATTAAGGAATGCCAACTGTTCTCTTATAAGGAAACATCTAATATTACCATTCAGTCAAATTAAGTGGCACACATGATACATGCTTAGGCGATCATGTATCTTTCGATACATGGCTGATGAGGCAGATTTTTTCCCACAATAGGTTGCCATTTCTTTCTGCAGTAGACCATTTGCCATCCAAGGCTATAGAACTATCTGTCCTACTATTTACCCATAGATGGGGGGAAGAAGAAGAGGATTCATACCTTTCCTAAGGGTATTAGCACATAAGTGTATGTAATGGATTTGACTGGAATTTGAACTCGGCTCTCCAATTCCTCAATCCAAGCTGCTATCCATTACTCTACCAGTTTTATTATGAAATCACTGACTTTTAGAATAAAATCTGGCATATTAGCATTTTGAGATTTGTTATCCTCTTTTCTTTCCATCCGATAATTCTTCTACTCTGATTCTTTTAGCATATTCCTTTCTTTTCTGCTTTCCTTTTTCTTATTTTCTTTCTTTCTATTTTCTTGCTTTTCCATCTTACTGCCAATCTTACAGCAAGTGTCTCAGTCACCACTTCATTCTCCTCTCCAGTTTTAATCTATATTTTCACACTGAATGCCTCCTTTCAGGCTAACCAAGAATTCACCTCACCTTTTGCCTTTCTTCACACCTTTTTTTTTTGTCTTAAACTTACTGACTCTACAGAAGTCAGGTTTGATTTTTTTAATTATTTTTAAAGAACTCAATAAATTCCTTCATCTATCAGATTTCATTAAATAATAAATGACAGGAAATATACAGACATATAAAAAACAAAATTAGAAAAAAATAATTTTTAAATCATATTGACTGTTGTTATTAGTTTTACTCCATCTTAATGTTGCTTCAAGCAATAATAAGATGGAGTAAAACTTGTAATAAATTAATAAAAAAAAGTTTTAAAAATGTTTAATAAGCTCCTTAAACAATTTAAAGCTAGTTTTCCTCATTCCTAAACTTTCCTTCATTCTTTAAAATTCTTATATGAGTTAAGTGGAATCAATTTTTACAACTCAACACAAGATCAGTTTAAAATACTCAGCACAAGATCAGTTTATAGTATTCAATAGAAGATCAATTTAAAATATTCAATACAAGTTCAGTTTAAAATATTCAATATATGATCAGCTGGAAATATACAGTACAGGATCAGTTAAAAATATTCAGCGCAAGATCAGTTAAAATTATTAGACACAAGACCAGTTTAAGATATTCAATGCAAGATCAGTTTAAAATATTTAACAGAAGATCAGTTTAAAATATTCTATACAAGATCAGTTTAAAGCGCTCAATACAAGATCAGTTTAAAATATTCAACAGAAGATCAGTTTAAAATATTCCATAGATCAGTTTAAAATATTCAACAGATCAGTTTAAAATATTCAACAGAAGATCAGTTTAAAATATTCCATACAAGATCAGTTTAAAGTGCTCAATACAAGATCAGTTTAAAATATTCAACAGAAGATCAGTTTAAAATATTCCATACAAGATCAGTTTAAAGTGTTACAAGATCAATTTAAAATATCAGTTTAAAATATTCCATACAAGATCAGTTTAAAATATTTAACAGAAGATCAGTTTAAAATGGTTGATGTTACATCAATTTAAAATATGCAATACGAGATTAGTTTAAAATATAGAACACAAGATCTGTTCAAAAACTCCTCAATACAGTATCATTCTACTTTTATGTGCCTTGTCCCTTAAGGATGTAGGTGATCATGGCTCTCCACTTCCTCCTTTCACTTGTAGTCCTCAATTAAGTTTTGACTTTTTGCTACTTCTTCCAGACCCTGTTCTGTCATCTACTTGCTTAAGCCTGCTAGGTATATCACATGTTGCTTTCCCTTGTCTCTCTTTCCTTCTATCCACCCTGTGAATATCAGATTCTCCAAACCTTCCTTTCTCAGTATATGTCCCAGAAATTTCAGCTGCTTATTTCTGACGTTAAGTATGTTTCCTCTTTGTTTGCATCCTCTCCAAAACTTCATCATGGCTCACATGTTTGGTCCATGGTGTCCTTAGCATCCTTCTGTAGGATCATACCTCTGTTACCTTGAGTCTCTTCTTCATCTTTGAGGAGATCGTCCAACATAAAGGAGAGCAGATATCAAATATCAGTTCAGTACTCTTTTCTTTGTTACCAATGAAATCCTCCTGTTTTATAATATTCTGCTTAGCTTTTGGAATGTGTCTTTGCCCATCCGAATATGTCTTCGGATCTCTGTGTCACACTTACCATCTTCTGTCAGACCACTTCCCAGATATTTAAATTTCTGCACCTGCTTGATTTAGTCTCCTCGACCTGTACATCACATTTTGGGCTCATCTTTTTGCTGATGATCATACATTCTGTCTTCTTGTAGCTTATTCTAAGTCCCTTCTTCTCACTCTCCTTCACTCCTTTCTGTATGAAATTTTGTAGTTTCCTTTCCATGTCAGCACTGTGCCATTAGCATATCTTATTCTGTTAAGATTGTGGCCACCAATGATGAATCCTGGTAGGATTACCAGTTCTCTCAGAATTACCTTACTGTATAGGTTGAATAAGTCTGGTGAGAAGACACATCTTTGCCTTATGCCCCTTTCTATTTTTGTATATCTGATGAACTCATTTCCTATGCGCATGCAGGCTGTTTGCTGCCATTATAAGTTCTTGATTATTCTAATATCTTTCCTGAATATATCAAGGTTACTGAGCAGTTCCAACAGATCTTTCTGGTGTACTTTGTTCAACGCCTCTGCATAGTCTATAAAACATAGGTACATGTCCTACTGCATTTGTATTGCTCTTTCTGATAACATTCTGAGCATGAATATCATGTTCTTTGTTCTGGTGCCTTTGATAAACCCCCACTGTTCTTGTCCTATCTCTGGCCTGATTCTGCTGCATGCTCTATTCATCAGAATATGGATGATGAGTTTTGTTATTTGGCTCATTAGGCTGACTGTTCGATGGAGTTCACACTTGTTTGTGCCTAGTTTCTTAAGCAGTGCTATGAAAACAGATATTCTTAGATCTTCTGGTATATCTCCACTGTTGTAGATTTCATTTATTATTTCTGTAATTTTGTCTATGCCAAAATCATCTAAGGCTGTCAGCGTCTCTGTTACAGTTCTGTCTGGTCCTGACACCTTGTTTCTGTCCAATTTGGCTAGTGCAGATTCTACTTCTGTTTTTAGAATTTCAGGCCTGTTGGTAGTTCTGCGTATTGACGGTTGTTCTCTTTCATCGTGGAAGAGTTCTCAAATATATTCGTTTCAGTGCTGAAGAATTTTTGCCTTTTCTAATATGAGCATTCCATCCTTTGATTTTATGCAGCCTGTTGATGAGCATATCTTTTGTCCTGTTAGTTGCCTTATTTGTTTATGCATATCTATTTTGTTGGTGGTACTCAATCTCTATTTCTGCACAATTTTTTGTTTAGCCACTCTTCTTTAGCCTGCCTGCATTTGGTCCTTATTTCATTGTGTAATTTTCTGTATTCTGTTCTGCATCTTGGCAGAGTTTTCTGTCTCCTTTGCATCATGTCGAGAATCTCATCAGTGATCTATTCATTTTTCTTCTTTGTCTATTCTCCTTTGGGATGATATCATTTGCTGATGTCACTAAAGCTTCTATTAGTTCATACCATTATAGTATTAGTCTTCCTAAATGGCAGTGAATACTGGACAATCTCCTCATAGATGAAGAAGAAACTTCAAGCAAAAGGAATGTGGTTCGACAAAAAGATACAGAGAATACTATGGACTGAACATTTGAACAATGACCAAGTTTTAGAGAAAATGGAAACAAAAAGCAAACTTATAGTTAACATCAGTAAATATAATATCACTATTTACATTGTTCGGACTATCGTCCTCATCTTTGTTGCCATATTTATCACAACGTTTCGGCCATTGTACACTCCAGCATTCTTCAGTTGGTTGGAATGTCGAACTGAACCCTTTATTTTGCTGGCTGGGATAGACTGTTCTAGTTCCACATACCATATCTAATAGATGTCAGTTATCTCTTGTTAATTCCATTTTCTAAGTTCTCCACCACCTTAACCAGGTATTGAATTCACACTCTTTGTGTCCAGTCACTGGATCTAACTAATGCCTTTATCCATTGTGCCATGTTGTGATAAATATGTCAACAAAGATGAGGCTGATAGTCTGAACAATGTAAATAGTGTACATAATACCTTATCTCAGAAATATAGACAAATATAATATCAGTTTAAAATATAAAACACAAGATCAGTTGAAAATATTTAATATATTAGTTTAAAGTAATAAAACAGTGTATAAAAATTTTAAATATTTTAGCCTATTTTTTACAAAACATATATTTCTCTGTGTAAATATAGAAAAAAATAAAATTTTATTTAGTATAGTTAATAAAATCACAATAGCTCCTTTTATTATACAGTACTATTTTCCACTTTTTTTTTTTTATTTCATTTTAGGTTATTATTGCTCTCCTCAACTTCCTGTCTTTTGTTGTTCTAAATAAATTTTACATTTTACTTTCCTCTTTGTTATGCGATCCACCTGCACAAGTTTTGAGGGTTAAATTCTCCAGGCCATCTTTCTTCATTATGTGTCTGAGAAATTTTGGCTGTTTCTTTCTGATACTTAAAATCAGTTTCCTTGTAGTTTTTATTTTCCTCAAAACTTATTTACTGCTCAACATTTGTTGCCATTCTGATTTTCTTAACGTTAAACCTTAAATTCAAATTATTCTTATTATCTCGTCTTCTACACAGATTTTGGAGATCTTTTATGAGTGTTCTCCAATATGATCTTTCACAGAATATTTGCAGAACCAAACAACATTCTAGACATCTAAAGCGATAGGATACTAGGCTTTATTCCAATTTTCTTCATGTAGGTTGTGGTAATAAAATAAACACATTCCATTTCCCCTCTCGCTTGTAACCATCCACTATAATAAAATAAACAATTCCAGTGCTAAAACTGAATTAGTCAAATAATGCTTCATAATTTTCTACTTACAGCTGTTGCTATATTAAATAAGTCTTTTGGTTCCTGGCACAGACACTAATGCCTCAATGATAACTGGGATAATGTCCTACACTATGACAACTACTTACCAAGGTCATTGTACACTATTTACATTATTCAGACTATTTCATCTTTGTTGCCATGTTTATTATGTTTTGGCCGTTGTACACTCTGGCCTTCTTCAGTTGGTTGGAATGTTGAACTGAACTCTTTATTTCGCTCGCTGGGGTAGACTGTTCTAGTTCCACATGCCATGTTTAATGGATGTCAGTTATCAGTTATCTCCTGTTAATTTTCCCTCTGAAAGTTCTCCACTGCCTTAACCGGGTATTGAATTCACACTCTTTGTGTCCTGTCAATGGATCTAACTAACACCTTTATCCACACATGGCACAGTGGATAAAGGCATTAGTAAAACAGCTGAAATGTTGTAATAAATATGGTTACAAAGATGAGGACAATAGTCTAAATAATGTAAATAGTGTACATAATACCTCATCTCAGAAATATAGACAGATACTGGAGCTCAATGTACATTCAAAGCTTTCCAAGGGGTTATATACAACTGACAGTTTTAATATTTCTGAATGAGTTTGGTGCCATTAATGACATCCATATGGAAGTTTCAATTTGATGAGGCTATTTAAGAACATGATTACCTGCAATGTTAGATAAAACTATTTCTAGTACAGTTCTATGTTCAGTTTCCTTTTCTCTTATACTAAATTTGTTGATACAGATCCATACACTGAAATGTTTAGCATTCCCTAATTCCACATTCTGAATTTTTATGAGTATGTGCCATTACTGCTTTCATTCCAATTCCAGACCATAGTTTCTGTTTTGGAAAGGTTTATCTTGAGTACAGTTTCTTGGAAAACTTGGTAGAGAATGTTGATTTTTTTTTTATCAAAGTTCCCAGCTATGAATACCTATATAATCAGCATAACTTCCATCATCATCATCAGTTTATACTGAATAAACAAGGTATTTGTAATTTAGGTTGTTAGTTTGTAACCAGTCTGGAACTAACTTAAAAGAAGTTTTTCCTCTCTTATATAAGCAAATACAAACAGATTGGTTGATGGAAGAGAAGGGTAGAAAATTAAATATATGATAAAATATTTTAAATAAAAGATAATAACATATTTTTGTTGATTCTTGCTGAAAACATTATTGTTGATAATATACCGTACATTGATGATACATCATATGAAAGAGAATATATACATTTATTGACTAAAGAATATCCCCATCTCCAAGAAGCATTAATCTCTGTTTCAAAGAACCAAACAGCTAAATTTATGTCTCTCAAATATTCAGAAAACCTAATAAAATGTTCAAACTATTCAATGTAAAGTAGCCACTATGACTATCACATAATTCTACTCAATTTTCATTCTGAATCCATTTTTCTCTTTCAGTATTTTACCATTTGTTATACCTTACATGACTATTCAGCCAATTTTAGGTAATAGACAGTTAGATATATTGGAAATATACTTGTGTAGAACCTAAGGACTTGGAAGCCATAGATCTTCCATATATTAGTTATTTATACTTATTGCAGCTTCACTTTCGAAATACTCAATATGAAATCATATTATCAAAAAATGTGGGTGTCTTGTTTATTTAGGATTAGAAGATGTATTCATGAGGCTGCTATCTTGATCTAATTAAATTCTCTTTATTTCTTGTTGAAGGGTAAGAAAAAAATCATTATTTTGTCTTCTTTTAAAATTGACATAATGAAAATAGTCAAAAATACACATGCTACACTTACTTTCAAATTTTCTTTAGTTTTTATTCATTTGTAATGTTTATAATAAAAAAATCAAATAACAGGAAAAATTCTGGCAGTGTCTACTTAAATATTAATCATTCCATTCTCATTCAAATTAGTTATTAGATTGCAATCATGCAATTGTCAGATTTTTATCTTTTCTAACCGCACTCTTCCATGTTTACTGTCAAATATCTGTACATATGGAAGATAAAATATTTATCACAAGTTGCTGGCATTGTTTCCATTAAAGATTCCATTAAGCCACTATCATATTGTATTGTAGCAAGAGGTTTCAGCCAAAGATTTCAGCCTTATTATTCAGTCTCACACTTCAGCCTTGTATTCAAGATTATAGTTCAGCCTTAAGTTCAACATTAAAGTTCACATTGTGTTTGACATTAAAGTTCAGCATTGTGTTAAGCCTTGTGATCAACATTATAGTTCAAACTTGTGTTCCACATTAAAATTCAACCTTGTGTTCAATATTAAAGTTCAGAATTATGTTCGACATTAAAGTTCAGCATTGTGTTCAACATTAAAGTTCAGCATTGTGTTCGACATTAAAGTTCAGCATTGTGTTAGACATTAAAGTTCAGCATTGTGTTAAGCCTTGTGATCAACATTATAGTTCAAACTTGTGTTCCACATTAAAATTCAACCTTGTGTTCAACATTAAAGTTCAGTATTGTGTTCGACATTAAAGTTCAGCATTGTGTTCAACATTAAAGTTCAGCTTTGTTAGACATTTCACTTCCAAGATTTGGTATATTATAACCAATTTTTAATATCCAGCTACACTAAGTTGGCATTTCAAAAATTAAGCATATACACAGGCACTATGAAATATACATGTAACATCTACACATCACAGAATTTTAAACTTGATACAGACAAAATCATTAACCCCAAAGTATATGTGAAATCTATACAACCAATGAAAACAAAACAACTACTTCATGTACATGCCGTGTCCCTTCAGGACGTTGGCAATCATGGCTTCACACAATTTCCTGTCCTTCTTAGCTCTTAATAAAATTTGTCTTTTTATTATCTCTCTGTTCAGTCATCAATTTACAGAAGTTCCCAGATAGGTTATACACTGCATTCTGCTGTCCCTCTTGACTTCAAACTGTCCTGTGAGTATCAAATTTTCCAAGTCTTTTTCTTCTTCTTCCTCTTTTATTTGAGGGTTGCCTTTTCATAGGTTGTATAGAAAAAAAGTTTAGAGAAAGACAGAAAGTAAGAGATAAGGTTCTAATGGAATGTGCAAATGCCTAATTTTGAATTGAATTCTTTTTTTTTTTTTGTTTATATATATTATTTTTTATTGGGTCTCACTACACCTCTATGTGCTATTTCCCTTCAGGACGTAGCCAATCATGACTCCCCACCATTTCTTGTTCTTTGTAGCTCTCAATACATTTTGCATTGTTGCTACCTCTCCAAATTTCTGATCTGCCATCCATTTACTCAACCTCACTAGGTAGGTTATGAATTGTTTCTCTCTATCCCTCTTGCAGTCAGTCTATTTTCCAAACCCCTTTCCTCATTATATGTGCCCCAGAAATTTCAGTTAAGTATAGGTGTTCTTTTTTGTTTCCATTTTCTCAAAAACTTTGTTGTTGCTCACATGGTTTCTCATTCTCCTTCTGTAGAACGGCATTTCTGTTGCTTCAAGTCTTTTCTTTATGTTATCAACATGCGTATGGTTGCAAGAAAGAAATATGACAACAGCTGAAATAGATTTACATGATTTATTTCAATAGGAATGTGTGGTTTTGGAACAGCTACCTTGTGGTATAGTTCATAGGCCAGCTGAAGATCTGGGTTGATCTCGCATAGTAGTTCTCACTGGTTGGTGTGGCGCTCCTCCTGCTGACTGCCCAGACTGACCATGACACATCTCTTTTCTGGCCTCCTGTTGACTGCAAGTACTTCCCCATGTGACCACTTTTATGGCTTAACAGGCTTGAAAAACAATGCGAGTATAATTAGGAGGGAAGCATTTTTCGAAAAATAGAAACACTTTAAAATATTATTTTTTGATGGGAACTCATGCGTCGGGCCTATGTGCAAATGACGATAATGGTCATTTTGTGATAGGGCCTTGTCTTGTTCACATCCGGCTCTCGCTATTGAGTATGTTAGTTTATTTGCCTGCAAATCAGCTGAGATATATCTTATTTTATTTTATAACATTTATCCAGAATTCACTGCCATATAGAAGGATCAACATTGTACAACAGTTCAGTACTCTTTTCTTTGTTTCTAATGAAATTTTTCTGTTTATATACTTTACTTGACTTTTGGTATCAGCACATACATGAAGAAGGATAGAGGATGCAAATTTGATAATAACAACAACCATGAGGATATTAGTGCAAATGTAAATAATGTAATTCATGATATCTTGTCATCCTAGAAATTTCCACAGAAATAATCTTGTAACTATTAAGCTTTATTTGGTCGTGTGTCAGACTGAGTTAAGCTTTATCATTCTGTATGTGACTTCATTTGCTGTACAAAAAGTTTATCCTGCTACTGAAATTAACTCTGATCCCTGAACAATAGTGACTTTGAATTTCATATTGGTGTTGTCATATCCTGCTATGGCAACAGAAAACAACTTTGAGCAAAATTAACAATCAGGATACTGCAATTGAGAAGCCTTGGAAAAGAATGCAATGGAAAGGGAAGTAATAATAATAATGCAGTGTGCTAAAGGTTAAAAGAAGAAATTCTCAAGATTTGACCAGATATCAAGCTAGACATTTTCTGTAGTCCTATCATACTCTTAAATACTGCTGTATATCCTACCTAGCGAACATGAGTAAATAGATGGCAGAACAGAGTTTAGAAGACATAAACAAAAGACAAAATTTATTTAAGAACTAAAAAGGGCAGGAAATTGTGGAGAGCCATCCTAAAGGAACATGGCACATAGAAGATGTGCGCTGGTTATATACAGTACGCCAGTTGGTATAACTGTTTCCTTCATTATGTAATTATAACACAATGGAAAAACAAATATCAGCTATAGTGACAACATTTTAGTGAAGACAAACTGTTCAAATTTTTTAATTCCATCAATAAATCAGTTAGATGAAGGAAAAAAGAAAGAAAAAAGTGAAATCTTGTTACTAAATGACTGCTTAGTTAAATTTGTCACTTCTCTAGAAATGAAAATCCCTATTGGTAAAGGGTGTGTTCCTGTACATTATAAATGATCTGGAAACAAAATATATTATGTAATAAACACAAAAACTTGTATAAATACTTAAAATAACCACTATCCCTGAGCACATACATACATACAACCTCACAGATACAGCTTTATATATATATATATATATATATATATATATAAGAAAAGATAGATGAAGATGTGCTATATTTATGGGATAAAGTGCTCAATAAATATAAAAGTGTGTAAATATAAAAGTGAACATAGAAGTCAACACTTAGAGGAGGATTGCATCTAGCATGAAACAGACTGTCACCTCTAAGTGTTGACTCCTATGTTCACTTATATATTTATTTCCGCAGAAATAAAAGACTAAAGAGAAAACTATAAGTAAAATACTTACCACTGATCATATTTCATCTTTGCTGAATTTATCTAGTTTCTTTTATATTTTGTCCATTAAATTTATTTTTCCTAGACTAGTTGATTCTTTCTTTTTTGTTCCCATCAGAAGGTGCGATCATGGTTTTCTACGATTTCCTGTCTTTTTTTTGCTCTAATTAAATTTCACCTCTTTAACCTCTCTCTTTATCCTTTATCTGCCATCCATTTGCAGAAATTCACAAAGTAGCTTACTGGATGTTACATACTGTGAAAGAAATAGGTGGTAATAGCTCTCCATAACTTCCTTCTTTTTTTTCACTACCCCTTCACTCAGACTGGCTGTTTTCGCCTGCTTCTCTTGTTTTTAATATTACTTGATTAATACCCGTTGATATTAATCAAGTGTTATTATACAGTGTGTCACATTTTATTATGCAAGCTAATGTTTTAACAAACCATACCCTAAAAGTAAGGCTGGAGGAACATTGAAAAGCTTTAGTGTAAGGTGAGACAATGAAATCAGGCATAGTTGATCATCTATGGAGGGAAAGGTAGTTATCAGTCCCAGTTTAATGAAGTAAAAATATTGGGCAAGAGAAGAACACTGGAGATATCTGAAAAGAATCAGCACATATGCTAGGCTATGAGGATCTCCTCAGTCAGCCTAGCACAGAAATAAATACAATATGGGAGCTTTTATAAAAACCAATGACAGCAAATCTTTAACAGCACTAGCAGCAGCAATCAAAAGATGATGGATAGTTGCAGCATTAACCAGCAAGCTGCTTAGGTTTAAGGCTCCAAGTTCATTACAGCAAATTGTCCTACAGTGTGCGACTTAATGTATTAAAGCATTGGTTTGTGTATTTGATGACATTGTGAATTCAATCCCTGGGTCAGCTAGTCTGTATGACCAAGCAATAACTGGGCAATACTAAAAATAAGAACTAGATGATATCCCTAGACATGGAACAAGAACAGTCTACTCCTGTAAATTAAATAAAGGGTTCAGCTCAGATTCCCTTTAAGTTACCTATCCTGAGGAAGGCTGAAACATCATGATAACAAATAAATATGAGAAGAATTGTCTAAATATAAATAGTGTAAATAATGATAACTCCACATCCCAGAAATCACACAGAAATAATCCTGATGTTGACATGTGTTTCATCTTGTAATATTAAAAAAATATTGTTAATTTATCCTGCATTTAAAATAAGGACAACCAAAATATTTATTCATAAATAAATCCAAAAGAAATAGACCATAGAAACAGATATTTGATTAGGTGAATGAACGCTTGCACCCCGGACAATTGCGTACCAGACAATTGCATACCTAGACATTTGTGTCCCTAACAAATGTGTAAATCAGATAATTTTTTGAAGTTACCATACTTAAGACCTTCTAATTGCAAGCCAACTTTTAATCATTAT
The DNA here is from genome assembly GCA_903632075.3 of Acanthosepion pharaonis. Lineage (NCBI taxonomy): Eukaryota > Metazoa > Mollusca > Cephalopoda > Sepiida > Sepiidae > Acanthosepion > Acanthosepion pharaonis. Next base: position 229,818 of record CAHIKZ030001657.1, on the reverse strand, counting down.
AATCAAAGAAAAAGGTAGTTAACATAAATTTTGAAAGAAAAAACATTTTTTTAAACAAGTATAAAGGTTGTTATCATAAATAAAAAAGAGAAAAATTTATTTTTTTAAAGCAAGAGAAAATTAAGCTAGCAGTTTCAGTTCACTCCAGCACTGTGTATCACAAACATCTAATAGATTCTAGATTTTATAGATAATATTTTTATTTGAACCCATGGCTAAGTTCTGAAAATCAAACACTGGTGGAAAAATATTTATGAACAAGGAAAATTACAGTTACCACTATTATAAGAAAAACGCCAATGAAACAAAAAGATACTGGCGATGTGTCATTGCATTTTAAACAAAAATAAACTTTAAGTTTTTTTTTATTTTATTCATTTTTTAAAAATTTATGATTACTACTTATACTTTTTTCAAAATGTATGGTAATTGTCTTTAAAAGCTTCAAAAAATTATCAGATGTATGCAATTATCCAGAGATGCATTTGGATGCAAATGTCTAGTACGTAACTGTCCTAGAACCATTTGATTAACACATATGTCCAGTGTGTTTTAGATTCTCTAGGTCCTCTTGGCCTTGTTGAACCACTTCACACCTGCACAGTACCTAGATTTGTGTCTGCTTGAGAATACCAGGTACTGCAAGCTTGTGTGGGTGGTGTAGTGGATAATTAATAATAATAGGAAATTGGAGAGCCAAGTCCCAATTCTATTTATGTTCATTATATTCAATTATGTGTAAATAACCTTGGAAAAGGTATGAATCCACCACTTTTCTCTCCAGCTATGAGTTAAATAATTTGTATCAGTAACTCATTATTATTTAAAAAAAAAAACAATATTTTTACATTCAAAAATTATTTTCTGGCTTTAAATAACTTACAAAAGGTTGATAAGCCATAAAAAAAGAAATCAAGCACTCAAAACATCTAGACCCTCTTTTTTCATTATGCTTCTTAGAAATTTAAACTGTCTCATTCTGATTATAAATGTAATTTTTTCCTTGTAGATCATATTCTCAATGCTTTCTTGTTGCTCCTATGCTCTCAGCATGTGGATTTCTAAGGATTTATCACTAAAACAAATATCTGTCACTTCAAACCTCATTTTCATCTGTGAAGGGATTGCCAAGCATTCATTGCCATATAGAGAAGGTGCAAATGGTTACTGAGCATTAGAGAATATGAGAAAAAAAACTATTAAGAAGAGAGAATAATAAAAGAACAGAAATTACAGAGACAGCAGATAATGATTGATATTGCACTTAAATTTTTGAAAACTAGAAAGCAAGAAACTGGAAAAGCATTCCACAATCAAAAAGGGCAATTGAAGAAACTGTTAGCAATGAATTTATAGTTACAACTAGCCATTTTACTTTAAAATGACGAGATCTTGTGGTCAGTTTAGTACTGCACTTAAATTCAGAAAGTCTAGGTACCATAGAGGAAAGTATTTATTTATTTTGCAAATACAAAAATATGGAACAAGGTCAAAAGAAGGGGATAGGGGAAAGGTTGATCTTCAGTCTTTCTTATCTTAAACTTAGCTAGTCACAATCACTGACCCAAACATAACATAGTATTCCTTCCAGCAAAACAATGCATTCTTACTTACATTATTCTTACTACAACCACCACAATACCTCCAAGTTTCTATAAATTCCTAAATAGTTCCTATATGTACAATTTGTCCGTGGTGGGTGGAGAATAAAAATAACAACTTTTAAAAATGAAATCCCGGTGAATATTTACAATGATTACAATTTTATATACAAGAAACTAAACAAAATAGGGGAAAGTAATATTTATTTTACAAATACAAAAATGTGGCACAAGGTCAAAAGGAGGGATACCATCACATCTTGCGTCCTCAGCCAAGATTGAACTCACTAATACTTTGATTTGTGTAGTTCATAATCTTGTCAAATAGCTGAATTCTTGATGCTTTGCTAGGGCTATCAAGGGTGTTTTTTATTGTGACACCATCACTAAATGGATTGCCAACCAAGGCTCAGAGAGACTCCATTCACTCTCCTCTAAGAGCAGGTTTGAATTCAGAGTTTTTCCTTCTCCTAGACCAGTTGCCATCCAAGGCTATAGAACCCAGTCTGTCCTGCTATTTACCTATAGCTGGAGGGAGAAGAAAGAGGATTCACACCTTTCCCAAGGGTGTTAGAACGTAAGTGAATGTAATGGATTCGACTGGAATTCAAACTCGGCAGGATAAAGGTAGGCATTCTGTCTTATCTTAAACTTAGCTGGTCATGATTATCGACCCAAAAATACTACAGTATTCCTTAAATCAAAACATGACATTCTTACTACAGCCACCATAATAGCTCAAGTATCTATGAGGTCATAAATAGTTCCTGTATATAGAAATTGTCTGGGGGGATAAAAATAACAATCTTTCAAAATTAAATCCCAGTGAATATTTACAAACCCATTTGTATCCTTACTTCACATAAATTATTTCAGGACCAAAAAGAAAAATAGAAATATTTGGTTTTCCCAACTCGGCGCAAAGCTGATTTGAGGTCGACCAGATTTATCCATTCATATCCTTACTTATCCATACTCAAGATTAATGAAATAGAGGAAAATGATTAAGGAAATAGAGGAAAGTTGATCAGAACAATTAACATTAAAGTAAAAGGCACAGAGAAGCTATGTTACAATGATGTGAAATGTATATCTCTATCTATAAAAGCCAGGGTGTTTGTGTGTGTGTAACGAATGCACGGCCACAATTTTCGACGGATTTGCATCAAAATTTATATTCACATGCTCCAAGTTAGCGGAAAGGCCAACATCAACTTTGTATTTCCCGACTTCCATCGATAGTGGAAATAATCGATTTTTTTTGCTTCTACAGCAGTTTTCATGTAGTATGCAGACATTTTCTAATGGCCAGAGTGAGAGCCTATAGCTGGCTGCCACGAATAGGCAGGAAGATTCTATTGGCCAGCATGAGAGCCAACAGCTGGCTGACATGAATGTTAACTAGCATGCTAGCATACAAAAAAAATCGATAGCTGCATTCGTCACAAGTTGGAAAAATTTAAATCTGCATGGCACTTTACTCCAATTGGCTCATTCACTTGCTTAAACTCAACGTTGATTCTGATTCTGCAGAACTGGGTTGGGTGTGAAAAAAGTATTTGTTGTTAACATTCTTTTTTTTCATTCGGTTTTCCAGTTACAAGTCCTTTTTTAAAGCTGATCATTTCGTGTTCATTTTGTTTAGTTCTTTTTTCCGTAACAGATTTAATGTTTAGTTTAGAGCTTAGAAAAAATTCGCAGTGTGAGATAGGCAAGAAGTAAGGCATGTAGCAGCATCAGCACGGCAAAAGGGCACTCCTTTAAAGGCAGGGAAGGGCAAAAATATTTTAAGTCAAGTGATAGCAATTGCTGTATGAGTCATACGATTTTTGAATCAAGCACGGGCAATACTGCTAGTATAACATAACAATTCTACACACTTTTAATTTTTTTTTAACAATATTTTCCTATGTTTTAATACTTTGCTAAGTTTCAGGAACGTACTTTTGCTATTCTTATGTACATTCAAATTTTTGTGTAATGTTTTTTCTTCAACCTTTCCTGTACTCCCTAGTTATACGCCTGTGCCTGCTTAATCTTACGTTCTGAATATATAGCTCACATATTGTGCTGACTGTTTTGCTGATAACCCTGTATTCTGCCTTCTTACGTTTAAGTTACTTGCTTTCCAATCACCTTTGTAACGGAGTTGTGTTTCTCATCAGCTTTATTTTTGCTCCAAACAATTCGATTCCATCCTGCAAAAATGACTTAATAACAATAACCCATAAACAAACTCTAAACAAATATATTTTTTTATTGTTGCCTATGTCATAGCTGCAACACTAATTTCTTTTGTTTCAACCTAGGGGTATGATTTTTTAGTGTATCTCATATTGCCAAAAAACACATTTTTTAATTTCCTTTATTGAAAGAAGAAAACAAGTTCCACCTTGGAGGTACAAAAATATAAGTGAAAAAGAATCAAATATTTGAGAATTTTGGAGAAAAAATATTAATTTTCCTTTCAGTAAGAATTATTGTACTGGAGTCATACGATCTGTCAAATCTATTTTTCCAGAAACAATTGTAATATTTTTCTCATGTTCAAAAAGAGAAAAAATAACTGCGATAAATATCATCACTGGGAAAGATGTTTGTTTTAATTTCTACTCTTAATAATGTAATATTATTTTTATTGTTACTACAGCCAAAAAAGTTGATAATTGTGAAGCAGAAGAGCTGAGTTCAAATTCCATCTATACCTTCACAATACTGGTAATGGTAATATTAACCATTTCATTATAAGTAAATAAATAATTCATTAAGCAAACATCCAGTGCTGTTTCAGTTGAAATTCTTAAATTTTTTCTCTAAAAACAGTTTTTCAGGAAAATAGGTTTCTCATATCCAGTTGCTCTTTCCAGCATTGAGGGGAAATTTTTTATCTCAAGTAGTGTGGAATGTCAACATCTTGATTATGTCATTATTTTCTCTTTGGGTTACATGGACTATCCATTTTAGTTGTTGCAGTTGCTGGTAGTACTCAAGTGATATGGCTTATGTTATTTGGTATAATTTTTTTTTTTTATTAAAAAATAGCCAGGTTTGCCAAGTCCGGTAGATGTCATCGCACTTTCCAGTATTGATGGGGGCTTCTTTCCTAACCTTTTATTTGAAGTAGTGATGATTGAATGTGTTGTGGTGAAATGGATATCAGCTTGGAATGAGAAACCAGAGAGCTGCCCTATGAAACAAACTCACAAGAGGATGCTTCCCTGGTCACTACAATCTTAACCTGTTCAAGTCTAGAGTTAAATATTATCTTCCTCTGTTATCCATATGAACTACACCTTATCATAAGCCTCTATCACAAGCAAACTGGGGCCTTGTACAGGGGGAAACTTACTGTAAAAAAAAAATTCAGTCAGGTTCATTACATTTACTTATGCACAAGCACCAGTGGGAAAGGTATGAATCCATCTCTTATCCCCCACCAGCTATGGGTTAAATATCAGAACAGACAGAGTTCAATATCCTTGGTTGGCAATGAATCAAAATGTAACATGATGGCCCAAGCATACATCAGGTATGGTACTTAACTGACAGATTGATTCATTGATTCATTTTTTTATGGCTTATCAACCCTTTGCAGGTTATTTAAAGCCAGAAAATATTTTTAGATTGGAAGAATTTTGGGAAAAAATAATGGCTTTAATGACACTAGCCTTACTAATTTGCCCATAGCTGGGGTGTAAAGATGTGGATTCATGCCTTTCCCAAAGCTATTTGCGCATCAGTGAATATAACGAAACCAACTGGAATTGGAACTCAGCTCTTCGATTTCCAGTTCCGAACCATTATCCATTACACCACACACACATGCAAGCTTACAGCACCTGGTATTCCCAAGCTATCAGCCATCTAGGTACTAACCTCAACATTGCTTAACTTCAACGATTGTACAGGAACCAATGTTTCAAAATAATATGGCTGTAAGCCTTATTTAGTATGGAATGTCAACAGCTAGATTAAGTCCTTATTTTCTCTTTGAATAATGTGCTATACATTTTAGTAGTCCTCAATGTGGGTTCTGTTATTTGGTGTAATTGTTTGTTTTTTTTACATTAAGGTTCACTCTATATAAGGCCCAGGAGCCACTCAAGGTAGAGGTTTATATTAAAGCATAGTTTATATGGATAGGAGAGAAAGTATATGGAGAGAAACTGTTTGAATGGAACTTCACGCCAATGGAATATGAAGGGAGCGTGGGTCATTTGCTACTATGTAAGTGGCCTGGTGAGCCCTAGGTGTGAAAGAACTGGCAGAACAAAGAAATGTAGTTCATCTGATCACTTTCCATGGAACCAGTGATAGAGCAGTGAGAGGTTCATTATATTTTGTCTGTGAGAGAATGTTTGGAGGATAGAAAATAATTCTTCTCTAAGGTCTCAGAGACACTTTTAAACTATTAAGACTAGAAGGTGAGGACTAGGTAGCTCCCTTCCCCACCAAATATGGCAACAGTGGCCTGATCTAGTTCTTATAAAGGTAGCATGAGGAGTCAGGTATTTATTGGAGCATTACAGGGAGATGATCATTTTACCTGCATCTTTAGCAATGTAAGAGTTCCACATGAGTTCAGGTGTGAGTTTGAGGCCCAATATTCCATTCATTGTGGCTGGCATTATTTTAGGGTCTGATCAGCGGTGATAGAATATAACTGCCATGGGTCCTTACCTAAAACCACAGAATGAATTCTTCCTAACACTATGTATACTATGCGTCTCAAGAGAGAGGGTCGAATTGAGTCAAGGCGATAGTAGTTCACTCCAAACCAGACTGACAGTCATACTAACACCTTCCACGTCTTGTATTATTATTTTGTATAATACACACCTTCGATATTACTACTCTTGTGTTCATGTTGTTCTTCCTTAGTCCTAACCTGGACCATAACAGTGGCGACGAGGATATTGAAGAAACAAATTCTACGCGGAGGATATATAAAAAAAAACATTTTTTGCTATCAGTCGCCCATAACAATAACTAGTTTGTGAAAATGTTGCGCTCATCCACAATGTTCAGGCTTCACTTGCTCAAAATTTTGGCCTTGCAAAAGATATGAATTCATCTCTTCTTCTTGCCTGCCCAGCTATTTATAAATATATAACACACTGAAATATATAAGACACATTTATCATCATAATAATATCTTTTTATGCCATGTCCAAAGCTTCCTTTCTTGATTATTTCTGAACTGTCATGGCTTCTTGGAAAAGACTGTGAAGTGGATTCTTACTGTGTTCTTCACAGTCTTGAATTCAGTTTGTTTTTCTTCTAGAGTAGCTGTCAATCAAGAGGAGAGAGACCAGATAACTTCTATTTAAGATGGGTAGGATGCAGATGAAATAGGTTCATGCCTTTCCAAATGGCATTTGTATAAAAGACTAGCCTGGAATTTGAACTCGGCTTTCTGCTTCAGTGGGAAAATCAAATAAAACAAATAAATAAATTAATAATAACGAATAAAAAAAATAATAAAATATTAATTTTCCCATGATGCAAGTTATAAAGAAACCAGAAAAGGTTTCTGATCACATGTGTGATTTTTATGACACCACTTCTAGAAAGAACAGAATCTTTTTCTTTCTCCTCTTGACTTCAAGATGTGAACCACACAGTAATAGCATTCCCAGTAGCCTCATTAGAGTAGGATTTGAGTATTATTTGATTTACTCAAGTATTTCCATTCTATATATGAGTATTTAATAAACCTCTTCTTCTATGTTTTCTCTACCTAGTCTTCTGTTCCTTCAATACTCTAACTATGGCCTTCTTATTTCTTGGCTATTTTGAACAAATACAACATTACAAAACTTGTTAAATTCTCTTCTGGCTTCTTGCTTTCTAGTCCAATTTGATCTTCAAAAATTTAAATACAATGCAGTCATCTTCTGTCTGCTTAATAACGTGTTTTTTCTCAGATTCGTTAACTCAGTAACTCCTTTCTTTTTAGTGGCTTTATCACCTTGCTTGAGGAGAAATGATTAATAAAAATAGATTAAAAAGCAAGGGTAAACAAACTACTCATGAAGTAGAGGTTCGGTCTTCCAAACTCAGTACAAAGCTGACTTGAGCTCAACCAGCTTTAGCTGTCTGTATCCTAACTTCCAATAAATTATTTCAGAACCAAAAAGAAAAATGGACGTACTCAAGAGACGTTTAACTTTGTTTCAATACAGTCAATATAAATTGAATAAATTGTAGCAGAAACTTTTGTATGCTTCTTCTACATTTTCTCTCTTTACATATTGAACATGCAACTTAACCTAAAAAGACACACAAAACCCACAACCTTGTTGACTTCCACAATTCCATTTTCTGTATTAATAACTGTTATGCTGCTTACACATTTCAGATTTTAACATGGTGGAAGCTGAGCATAAACAGACATTGGAATTTATCTGCAGGTGCCATTGCCTGTGGGAGGGGGGTCATTTTAAGATAATTTTACATTTTCTGCCAAAGGCATGTCTGCTTGTTTTGTATACTGTGTCAGATTTTATTATGCAAGTCAATGTTTTAACTATATAATTGTTATTAATCAAGTGATAAAGGCAATTCTTATTTATTAATCTAGCTGAAAGAAATAGGCCATAGAAACAGCTATTTGATTAACTCATAAATATTTACTTTATGATCTTACGCATTAATAGAGGTTCCTAGACTTTCTAGTGAATTCATCAGTCATTTATCCATTTTTGTCCATTTTCTGCTTTTGTTCAGAAAGAAGAAAACCAAATCCTGCCTTTCCTGCTTTGGGAAAAATCTCAGAAAAGAAAGAGAAAAACCAATCCTATCTCCAGAAAAGAAAAGGGGAAACTTCTCAGAAAAGAAAAACCAATTATCTCAGAAAAGAAAAACCAATCCTATCTCAGAAAAGAAAGGGGAAAACCAATCCTATCTCAGAAAAGAAAGGGGAAAACCAATCCTATCTCAGAAAAGAAAGGGGAAAACCAATCCTATCTCAGAAAAGAAAGGGGAAAACCAATCCTATCTCAGAAAAGAAAGGGGAAAACCAATCCTATCTCAGAAAAGAAAGGGGAAAACCAATCCTATCTCAGAAAAGAAAGGGGAAAACCAATCCTATCTCAGAAAAGAAAGGGGAAAACCAATCCTATCTCAGAAAAGAAGGGGAAACCAATCCTATCTCAAAAAAGAAAGGGGAAAACCAATTTTCAGAAAAGAAAGGGAAAACCAATTGAAAAGAAAGGGGAAACCAATCCTATCTCAGAAAAGAAAGGGAAACAAATCCTATCTTAGAAAGATTTTTGGAAACCAATCCTGGGGGAAAACCAATCCTAATATTGAAAACCAACCTGTTAAAAAGAAAACCAATCCTATCTTAGAAAAGAAAAAAACCAATCCCTATCTCCAGAAAAGAAAGGGAAACCAATCCTATCTCAGAAAAGAAAAAAACCAATCCTATCTCAGAAAAAGAAAGGGGAAACCAAATCTCTGGGAAAAACCAATCCTATCTCAGAAAAGAAAAGGGGAAAAAGAAAAAAGGGAAAACCAATCCTATCTTTTGAAAAATCTTAGAAAAGGGGAAAACCAAGTCTCTGGATTGAAAAAGAAAGGAAAAAATCCTATCTCAGAAAAGAAAAGGGAAAAACCAATCCCTATCTTAGAAAAAGAAAGGGGAAAACCAATCCTATCTCAGAAAAGAAAGGGGAAACCAATCCTATCTTAGAAAAGAAAGGGAAAAACCAATCCTTAGAAAAGAAAGGGGAAAAAATCCTATCTCAGAAAAGAAAGGGAAAACCAATCCTATCTCAGAAAAGAAAGGAAAAAACCAATCCTATCTTAGAAAAGGGAAAACCAATCCTATCTTAGAAAAGAAAGGGAAAAATCCTATCTTAGAAAAGAAAGTGGGGAAAACCAATCCTATCTCAGAAAAGAAAGGGGAAACCAATCCTATCTTAGAAAAAGAAAGGGGAAACCAATCCTATCTCAGAAAAGAAACCAATCTATCTCCCAGAAAAGGGAAAACCAATCCTATCTCAGAAAACCAATCCTATCTTAGAAAAGGGGGAAAACCAATCCTATCTCAGAAAAGAAAGGGGAAACCAATCTATCCAAAAAGAAAGGGAAAACCAATCCTATCTTAGAAAAAAAAAACCAATCCTATCTTAGGAAAAATCCAAAAGAAAGGGGAAAACCAATCCTATCTCAGAAAAGAAAGGGGAAAACCAATCCTATCTTAGAAAAGAAAGGGGAAAACCTATCTCAGAAAAGAAAGGGGAAACCAATCCTATCTCAGAAAAGAAAGGGGGAAAACAATCCTATCTCAGAAAAGAAAGAAAAGAAAGGGGAAAACCAATCCTATCTTAGAAAAGAAAGGGAAACCAATCCTATCTCAGAAAAGAAAAGGGAAAACCAATCCTATCTCAGAAAAGAAAAGGGAAACCAATCCTATCTTAGAAAAGAAAGGGAAAACCAATCCTATCTTAGAAAAGAAAGGGGAAAAATCCAATCCTCAGAAAAGAAAGGGGAAACTCCTATCTCAGAAAAGAAAGGGGAAAACCAAAAAGAAAGGGGAAACCAATCCTATCTTAGAAAAAAGAAAACCAATCCTATCTCAAGGGGAAAACCAATCCTATCTTAGAAAAGAAAGGGGAAAACCAATCCTAAAGAAAGGGAAAACCAATCTATCTCAGAAAAGAAAGGGGAAAACCAATCCTATCTCAGAAAAGAAAGGAAAACAGAAAAGAAAAGGGGAAAACCAATCCTATCTCAGAAAAGAAAGGGGAAACCAATCCTATCTTAGAGAAAAAAACCAATCCTATCTTAGAAAAGGGGAAAACCAATCCTATCTCAGAAAAGAAAAGAAAACCAATCCTATCTCCAGGAAAGGAAAACCAATCCTATCTTAGAAAAGAAAGGGGAAAAACCAATCCTATCTTAGAAAAGAAAGGGAAAACCAATCCTATCTTGAAAAGAAAGGGGAAAACCAATCCTATCTCAGAAAAGAAAGGGAAAACCAATCCTATCTCAGAAAAAAAAGGAAAACCAATCCTCAGAAAAGAAAGGGGAAAACCAATCCTATCTTAGAAAAGAAAGGGGAAAACCAATCCTATCTCAGAAAAGAAAGGGGAAAACCAATCCTATCTTAGAAAAGAAAGGGGAAAAACCAATCCTATCTAGAAAAAAAGAAAACCAATCCTATCTTAGAAAAGGGGAAAACCAATCTTCTTAGAAAAAAGGGGGGAAAAACCAATCCTATCTTAGAAAAGAAAGGAAAACCAATCCTATCTCAGAAAAGAAAAGGGAAAAAAGAAAGGAAACCAATCCTATCTTAGAAAAGAAAGGGGAAAAACCAATCCTATCTTAGAAAAGAAAGGGGAAAACCTTAATCCTATCTTATCTCAGAAAAGAAAGGGGAAAACCAATCCTATCTTAGAAAAGAAAGGGGAAAACCAATCCTATCTTTAGAAAGAAAAAACCAATCCTATCTTAGAAAAGAAAGGGGAAAACCAATCCTATCTTAGAAAAGAAAGGGGAAAACCAATCCTATCTCAGAAAAGAAAGGGGAAAACCAATCCTATCTTAGAAAAGAAAGGGGAAAACCAATCCTATCTCAGAAAAGAAAGGGGAAAACCAATCCTATCTCAGAAAAGAAAAAATCCATCTTAGAAAGAAAGGGGGAAAACAATCCTATCTCAGAAAAGAAAGGGGAAAACCAATCCTATCTTAGAAAAGAAAGGGGAAAACCAATCCTATCTTAGAAAAGAAAAAAACCAATCCTATCTTAGAAAAAGAAGGGAAAACCAATCCTATCTCAGAAAAGAAAGGAAACCAATCCTATCTTAGAAAAGAAAGGGGAAAACCAATCCTATCTCAGAAAAGAAAGGGGAAAACCAATCCTATCTCAGAAAAGAAAGGGGAAAACCAATCCTATCTCAGAAAAGAAAGGGGAAAACCAATCCTATCTTAGAAAAGAAAGGGGAAACCAATCCTATCTCCAGAAAAGAAAGGGGAAAACCAATCCTATCTTAGAAAAGAAAGGGAAAACCAATCCTATCTTAGAAAAGAAAGGGAAAACCAATCCTCTCAGAAAAAGAAAGGGAAAACTTAGAAAAAAGAAAGGGGAAAACCAATCCTATCTCAGATCCTTCTTAGAAAAGAAAGGGGAAAACCAATCCTATCTCAGAAAAGAAAGGGGGAAAACCAATCTTTGCTAATCCTATCTTAGAAAAGAAAGGGGAAAACCAATCCATCTCCAGAAAAAAGAAAAGAAGGGAAAAACCAATCTGAAAAGAAAGGGGAAAACCAATCCTATCTCAGAAAAAAGGGGAAAACCAATCCTATCTCAAAAGAAAGGGGAAAACCAATCTGTTAAAAAAGAAGATATGTTTGTACATCCCTACCAGTCCTAACCAATCACAACCTTTCTTCTATAAATTAATAATCAGAAAATTCTGTCTGTCCATCTGTGTACCTGAAACCCCATTAACTTGCTCTACACAGACATATTATACCTTTTTGGAATCAGGATCATCCTGAGATTGAGAATCTGCCTTTCATCTGGTGCATGAATATTCAGTATCGAGATTTGTGTCTGAATGGGGAGAACCATTACAAATTTGTGATTTTAAAATATTTTAATTTACACTGAGTTTAAGGTAACACAAAACTTTGTGAATTTAAAAAAAAATGTCTTAAATTTAGTTTAACATATTTACCTGTTTTCCATTCTCAGGACGATATTATGATAATAACAACAAAGATAACAACAATAGTTTGCATGTAAATAATGAATTCAGTAGTTGATGTTGATGTGAAAAAAGTTTAGTTCATCCTTTCCATATCCTTACATAATTCAGCTGATCCATTCCACATCCTTACATAGTTCAGATGATATGTTTCACAGCCTTACATAGTTCAGATGATATGTTTCACAGCCTTACATAGTTCAGCTGATCCATTTCACACCCTTACATAATTCAGCTGATCCATTGCACAGCCTTACCTACCTCAGTTGATCCATTTCACAGCCTTACCTACCTCAGCTGATCCATTTCACAGCCTTACCTACCTCAGTTGATCTATTTCACAGACTTACATAGTTCATCTGATCCATTTCACATTATTACATACTTCAGCTGATGCATTTCACAGCCTTACATAGTTCATTTGATCCATTTCACAGCCTTACATAGTTCATCTGATCCATTTCACAGCCTTACATAGTCCAGCTGATCCATTCCACAGTTTTACATAGTCCAGCTGATCAGTTGATAGTTCAGCTGATATATTTCAAAGCTTTACACAGTACAACAAACTTCTTCAAGTGAAGAGTCTCCTTATTTTTGTTATCTATACAGATCAAGATAACATTAAGAAAATAGCATTTAATATCCCAAACAACTTTATTCTTTCTCTACAACATAATTCTAATTTCAACGTGGACCTGATTTCTAATTGCTTCCCTTTTGTACAAATAAATCCACTTCTTATCGATGTCATGTCTCTTGAAGATCTGAGTAATCAAGGCTCTCCACAACTTCTTATTCTTTGTAATCTGAGCAATATTTGTCCTCGTACTCTGCCTCCCAATTCTACTATCTAATTACACAAGTTTATTAGATCTTCTTTTATGTGGCATGTCATTTCAAGATATGGGCAATTATGCCTATCCACAACTTCCTTCCTTTCGTAGCTCTTAGTAAAAGGTGTTTTTGCTATCCATCCTAATCTCTATTCTACCAACCATTTACACAAGCATTTCCCCTATCCCTGTTAATTTCAATGTGTCCTGGGAGTGCCTAATTTTCCAAACTTTCTTTCCTCATTATGTGTCTTAGGTTTATCTATTTCTTAAGAGTTCCTTCAATATGTACTATGAGTGTCAATTTTTCCCAAGACTTCTTTCCTCAATATATACCCTATTCTGATTCTAAGTATAAGTGTCCTTTTTTTTTAGCATTTTTCTTAAAACTTCTTCATTATTCACATGCTCTGACCATGTTATTCTCAGCATTCTTCTGTAGAACCACATCTCTGTTGCCTTAAGTTTTCTCTTCATCTGTGAGGAAATAATCCAGCATTCACTGCTATATAGAAATATTAATATTCCATTACAGTTCAGCACTCTTTATTTTATTTCAAATGAAGTTTTCCTCATACAATATCTCACCACAGCTTGATAAAACTTAAAAAAGAAAGAAAGAAATCAATCAACAAGTGTCTTTAATATATCCAGTGATTATCAAAGCTTTCTTTTTTTCTTATTATGTGTACCAGAAATTTCTACAATGTCTTTCTGTCCTTTTTGTTTCCATTCTCCTTAAAATTTTTTCATTGTTCATATGTTCTATTCATGGTATTCTCAACATCCTTCTGTAGAACCACATCTCTTTTGCCTCAAGTTTCTTCTTCCTCTGCGAAGAAAACTGTCCAGTATTCACTGCTACATAGGATTTATATTAAATCACAGTTCAGAAGTTATTTTTTTGTTTCTAATGAAATTTTACTATCTTTTATAACTTAGATTTTGGAAGGCAAAAGCACCTCCTTATTTCAATGTCATATTAACCATTATCTGTTAAAACAGTTCCCAAATATTTGAACATTTTTACTTGCCTAATTTTAACAACACCAGTTTGTAGCCCACATATTGGGTTGTTTCTCTTACTAATGGATGTGCAGTTAGTGTAATGGATGGAAGCTTGGAATGAGAAATTGGAGAATCAAGTTGGAATTCCCGCCAGGTTTGTTACATTCAATTATGTGCAAATACAATTGGGAAAAATATGAATCCAACTCTTCCTCACTGGTTATGAGGTAAAATATCAGGACTTGTTAAGTCTACCATTCATCCTTGCTTTGAATATTGCTGCCACATCTGGCCTGGTGCTTCTGTTATATATTTAGAGATTCTTGATAAAATCCAAAGAAGAATCTATCTTACATATTTATAAGTCTACCATTCATCCTTGCTTTGAATATTGCTGCCACATCTGGCCTGGTGCTTCTGTTATATATTTAGAGATTCTTGATAAAATCCAAAGAAGAATCTATCTTACATATTTATAAGTCTACCATTCATCCTTGCTTTGAATATTGCTGCCACATCTGGCCTGGTGCTTCTGTTATATATTTAGAGATTCTTGATAAAATGCAAAGAAGAATCTATCTTACATATTTATAAGTCTACCATTCATCCTTGCTTTGAATATTGCTGCCACATCTGGCCTGGTGCTTCTGTTATATATTTATAAAATCCAAAGAAGAATCTATCTTATAAAATCTACCATTCATCCATGAATATTGAATCTGGCCTGGTGCTTCTGTTATATATTTAGAGATTCTTGATAAAATCCAAAGAAGAATCTATCTTACCTACCATTCATCCTTGCTTTGAATATTGCTGCCACATCTGGCCTGGTGCTTCTGTTATATATTTAGAGATTCTTGATAAAATCCAAAGAAGAATCTATCTTACATATTTATAAGTCTACCATTCATCCTTGCTTTGAATATTGCTGTCACATATGGTTTTATGTTCTATCTATATATTTAGAGATTCTTGATAAAATCCAAAGAAGAATCCACAATGATATATAATCTTCAGTCTGTTTCCCACTGACATAACGTAACTTCCCTGAGCTTTTCCCATAAATACTTTCATGGAAATTGTTTAGATAAACTTTTCACTATGATACCTGGATTTTATGAATTTAATTGCAGTACTATATTAGCAACAAGGTCTAATTAATTTACAGTCACAAATTGGCTATATGTAACTATAAGATTTGTGCTAACTGTTTCTTCTTTCATACTTGTGGAACTCTCTTCCAGTTTCATGTTTTCCAGCCAACTTTGATATTCAATAATTTAAGTGCAAAGTCAGTCGTTGTCTACTGCTGTCATTATTCTTTTTATTAGTCTCAATCTTTAATAATATTTATCTTTTTTTCTTATTCTTTCACATTCAGTAACCCCTTGCATCTTAGTGGTTTTATTGCCTTGCTTGGGGTGAAATAAATAAAAATTAAAAAACTGGAAAACTCATAGTTATTCATAAAAATTTTCAATACAATATTCATTCACCAAAAAAAGAACCAGTCCTACAATCCCAAAATGTTTTGGCTTTAAATAACCAACAAAGGGTTGATAAATCGTAAAAAAAACAAAACAATCAATCAACCATTCCACTGCTGACAATAATCTGCAAGAACCAGACACTGGTAAAAATAAGAAATATCTTTGAATTTTATCTTTAATTTGACAGAATAACTCCATTAAAGGGTGCTACTGAATTTTGAGGAGATAATTAATTTTTATTAATAAATTCAGTTTTGTTTCTTAAAGACAATCTTCTTGCTTCTTTCATATCTGATGTTCACACTTTTTAAATCTTAAGAAGAATTCATATCACTACGAAAATATGTTTCTTCATCAATATTGCCTTGTAGCTAGAAATGGTTGGTTTATGAAATAACAGCAAAATTTGCCTGACATTTCCTTGTGATAAAGTAACCATAGAAAAAGAGAAAGTGATTTTAGGCTTCAGTCACCAACAAAGGAGAAAGAGAAATCATCATAAACAAAGTAGTAATTTAACCAAATAATCTTCACTGTCAAAAAGACCAGGAAATGGCTATTATATTTCACAAATGATTTAATTGCTTTATACATTCCTTGGCTAAGATAATGAGCCAAACCTAAAATTTGAAAAGTCAATTAATGCTTTGGAATTGAGAATACTGCAGAAAAACTTGCTTCCTCCAAGTGAAAAGTTGTTTTCTAAACATACATTATTTCAAAGTATTGTTCTCATCTTTATTCTGAATCCAAATTTCAGTTACATTCATTAGATTCGCTTATACACAAATACCATTTGGAAAGGCATGAATCTATCTCCTCTTCCTATCTATGGATTAAATAGTAGATTTGTATCTGGTAAAAAAATTCTTATTCTTAAAACATTGTTAAAAAAAACATAATCTCATAATCCAAAATATGTTCCAGCTTTAAATAACCCACAAAGGATTGATAAACCATAAAAATAAATCAGATCTCATCTTAGTTGTTATAGATGTTATTATAACTACAATGTTTCAGCCAATTACCCTTTGGCCATCATCAGGTGTCTTTCAGGATATCTGTTGATTATTGTGCCATTTTGTTCTTATGATATCAGTTTTTATTTATTCCTGCTAAACAAGTATTCCACTACCTGATTACTATATGTCAGTAACACATATTGATTAAATACATGTTACTGATATATAGCAATTACTACAGTGCTGTTCGATAAAAGTGACTCACCTGATTTTTTTTTCTAAATGTTCTCTTCTTCGATGAAATGAAAGTTGAGCTACATTCAAAGGATAAGCGATCTAAAATCCGAAGAAGACGCTTTGAAAGCTCTTTGAAGTTAGCAGTAAGTACTGTCAAGCATCCGTTCAGTATAATGTTCTGGAGATGCTTTTCTTTTCATGGAACTGGTTTCTTAAAACCTATTGAAAAGACTCTCAGGAGCAAGCAGTATAAGTGAAGTTTAGAGTCTTGTCTGCTCCCTTCTGCTGAATGGGTGAAAATCGACCCCACCAAGCTCATTTTTATGCAGGATAATTCTTCCTGTCAGAAATCAAAATTGATGAAGAAATACTTTGATGAGAAGCAGGTGAGTGTTATGACATGGCCGCCCCAATCTCCTGACCTCAACCCCATAGAAAACTTATGGAGCATTATAAAGTACAGGCTCTCGAGAAAGCAGTTGAGCAACAAAGAGAATTTGATTGTGAATATCATATCCGAATGGAATTCAATGCTTGGAGATGAGATTTGCCAGAACCTAATCAAGTCAATACCAAAAAGGGTTGAAAAGGTTATTCAAAATAATGGGGACCCATAGATTATTAAATATTTTGAACTATATTACCTATTATAAATAAATTATACCTCTATTATTCTTTATTTAAAGCTGTTCGGTTATGTTTCTATTGATTACTAGTTGCAGGAAATGAATGAGTCACTTTTTTTGCACAGAGTTTTTCCCTAAATCTCATTTATATCCAAATTATAATCATCAATAGAATACTTTAGGGTGAGTAAACTTTTTTACTAGGTGGTCAGGAAGGGGTCTTTATATTAGTAAGATTAAAAATTAGTTTGACCCCAAAAACAATAGGCGAAAAAAGTTTTAAGTAAAAAAACATCAGGTGAGTCACTTTTCTCAAACAGCACTGGATATTCACTAATCAATAACCCCAAAGGACACAGGTCGTTTGTTATATTCAGTGACAAATGGTTTTTATGGTAGGTTCATACCACACTTTAATAATTTTTGTATTTTATTTCTTGGATGAATAATTATTTCAAACATTTTCTCCTATGTTGTTTGTTAAGGAGGTTATGGAAAACATAATATTTCATTTGATTTCTGAAGATAAGTGTATTGTATTTCAAAAATACAATACACTTATCTACACTCAGTCAGTTATGGGGCATGCATGATACATGCTTAGGCAATCATATATCTGTAGATACTTGACTAATGAGGCAGATTTTTTCCCTCAGTAGGTTGCCAATTCTTTCTGCAGTAGACCAATTATTCTTGGGGGGGGGAGAAGAAGAGGATTCATACCTTTCCCAAGTTTATTAGCACATAAATGAAGGTAATGGATTCAACTGGAAGTTGAACTCAGCTCTCCGATTCCTCAATTCGAGCTGCTATCTATTACTCCACCATGCCCTCAACAAATGGCACAGTGGATAATGATGTTGCTTAGATCTAGAGAGTAGACCCAAAGAGTTGTGAGTTCAAATACAGGCAATGGACTACAAATGCTAAAAATGACTTGAGAATAAATGTCCTCAGACTTGTGAGTTAGCCTGGCCAGAGTCCAGATCTGACTAATGCATTGATGCTGATTTTAAATGTAAAAAAAATACAACCTGAATCAAGAAAAAAAATATATCATAAAATTATTGAGTGATAATAAAAGGACAAAAGATGAAGAGGATTCAAGAAGACAGAAGATGGCATTTGATGTTGCATTTCAATTTTTAAACCTTGTAGTTATCAGGAAAGCATGTAAATGTAACAGAGTTCCAGAGGTGTGAAATGTGAGAAAGTAGCATGCTTAAATTCATGTAGTCAGGGCACCTAGGAAAAAATCACATTAGGGCAGTTGAAAGGTGAGAAAGTCACTGAAGTCAAGATGACGAGTCAGGATTGATTACATTAAAGATCCTTCTTTGGATTTTGTCAAGAATCTCAAGATGGACAACAGGAGCACCAGACCATATATGGCAACAGTATTTAATACATGGATGGGTAGTAGATTTGTAAATGTGCAAGATGGATTCTAATGAAAAAAATTATCTGGCACAAGACATTGACCCAATTTTCCATGTAGTAGATGCAGCTATTGATTTGATGTGTTCACTCCACTTCAAATAAGTGAAAAAAACATGACACCAAGAAGGTGCAAGAATTTACACTGACACACAAAAGCAAGTTTGGACAAGGGTTCTGACTACAAGACAAGACAGACTGGGATTAAGTCAAATGAAACCAAGAACTGGCTTATTTTATTGGCTAGGAAAAAATCCCAGTATGCATTTGTGTTCTTCTGTCTCTACAATGGAGAGAGGCTAGTGGTTTGCCATTATTCCTGATTGGTTGAATTCAAGACTTGGGTTACCACTTTGCTCTTCTTGCCTTTAGAAAGTCAGGGATTAAGTCTCTATAATTTTTTGTCTCTAATTCTCTTTTGTTCAGGACAATTATATAATTGCAACTTAAATTATATAATCGATTTTATACACAAACTTATTTCTGCTTGTAGGGCAAATAAAATTCAAACACTTTTTCAAGCATTAAAAAAAAAAAAGTAAATTTCCTGAAATAAAAATCAAATTTTTTGCTGGAGAGAAAATGTAAAATTTGCATTTTTTGATCTAAAAATAAAAAAAATAATTTTAACCAGATGATTAAAAAAAATGATATTAAATTAGAAAAAAAAGAACAAAGAAATGTTTGCATGCTTGCTTGCATCCAATTTCCATTTCCGAAAAGATAATGATGTTTATATTTCCTTTAATTCTCTTGCCAGATTCCCTTATTTCCACTATTTCTATCCTGAAGAACAAATATAAATACACTATAGGCCAATCATTTGGGGGATACCCTGTAAATTTGTCTTTAACCTACCTGTAATTGTTTGTTTATATATATATATATATATATATGAAGAAATATAGTTTTAAATTGTGCTATATTAATGAGATAAAGTGCTCAATATCAGAGATAGAGTGTGTGTAAATATAAAAGTGAACATTGAAGTCAACACTTAGAGGCGACAGGCTGTCTCATACTAGACGCAATTGTCAGGTCACATGTTTTTTGTATGAATAATTCATGAATTTGTAAATTAATTGCACCTTTATTGAAATTATATATATATATATATATATATATATATATATAACACACAAAAAATGCTGTGCAAAAGTAAGTGAACTGTTAAGATAACATTTGAAAAAATTATCTCTTTTTACATGATTATTTTAATAAAAAAATATATTCACTAAGAAAAACCTTTATTAAATAAATTCCAAACACTTCCAAATGTTTCAGATGTATGATGTCTAATTAATAATATTGTTTATTCCAAGATATAAAGTATAGTTTGCTCTTAGTGTCTTTTATCAATTTAAATATTGGTTCAATTATCACATGCATTTTTTCTGTCTTTTATCAATTTAAATGTTGGTGCAAGGCCAGCCATGTGGCGTGAATGAACTTGCCATTGGAGACCTAGACTGGACAACATGTGCCTGCCGATATAAGACAGTGAGTAACAGTAATTGCTTGACTTAGTCAGATTGTGAGTCTGCAGTTAGGCTTCATTTAATTGATAAACCAGCCTGCACTTCTGAATATACTGACAAAGTGTTTGGGGTGCTGCATAAGGCTTGGTCAGTTAAACATTTTAGAAACTGTTTACATCAAGCTTCATAAACCGACTTTGTGTAGGGCAGAAAGAGAACTTTCATCACTCTCTCAGTCTCATGGATGAATTGCAAAGAATTCTTTTTATGTTTTTTACTCATTACGGGGCTTATTTATTTGGGTTTTTTTTGTTTTGTCTTTTCTAGGTAATAAATTTATTTTAGTTATGGCTCTTTAATTGCCCCAAGTTGATTTTTTTTCAGTTTTGCTGTTTTGTTTATTGTCATTCCAATGAATCTTTCTGAAAAGGCGTTGGCTGAAAAAGGTCCCTTTAAAAGAATGCATTCCATCATTTTCAATGCTATATTTAAATTCTGTGGTAGAAAATTCTTGTTGGGAGATATATATATATAACAATGTAACAATGTATATGTAGGATTTAATTAAAAAAAAAATTTAAAACATTTATTTTCTTTTAAAACCATCACTTGAAAGACACAGATTTTGTTTCAACAAAATCTATTTTTTATTTTATAACATACTTATGTTGTTAAAAATAAAATAATTATATCTTAAAAGTTTGTATTGATTACTCTTTTAACGATCCTTGTTGGTTATTGAACAATTCCCGTAACAAATATACTTTGTGTATATATATATATATATAGGAAACTGTTTTATTAGAACTTATGTTAATAAATTTTTTTTAACCCAAAAGGTATCAGTAACTGTTGTTCTAATGTAACAGTTTTTAAGAATAGTAATTGTTGGTTATTGGAATTCATTCCGTGTAAATTAATTTATATACTTTGGCTATATATATATATATATATATATATAATATATATATATATTAGAACATATATATATATAATATATATGATATATTAACCCAAAATATTTGGAGATATATAACTATATATGTTCTAATGTAACAGTTTATATATAAATATATATATATATATATATACATTGCATTGATATATTTTTAAATATATAGTCTATAGAAATATATATATATATATATATTTTTGGATATATATATATATATATATATATATATATATATATATATATATATTGTGTTTATATATTTGGTGTATATATACACACATATATATATATATTTATATATATATATATATATATATATATTTGGATATATATATATATATATATATATATATATATATATATATATATATATATATATATATATATAATATATATATATATATAATATAATATATAAAAAATATATTTTAAAACGATATATATATATGAAAATATATATATATATATAAAATATATATATATATATATATAATTGTGTTTGTGTGTGTACTTGTGTATGCACAAATTCCAAACTTAGACATGTATATATATATATATATATATAAAAGAACTAAGACACAGACTACCCCCATATACCTATATTTCATATATATATATATATATCAGGTAGGCAGAATGAAAAACTTAGTGGATTCCACCACCAAAATATACCACCACCAAAAGTTAGTAGGAAAGGCAGAAGGGGATGCATAAAAAAAAAAAAAACATATTCATCCAGGTTTGTAAATGCACAAGGAATAAAAACATTTGTTCTTTAGATGGTCAGTGCCAAACAGAGGGTGTTATTTATTAAGTGGAGGTCAATGAAAGTAGTCATTTTAATAAGACATATATTGGTTGTACCAAGGGTCCATTCAGGAGGAGATTTTATTGCCACACACTATATCCTTTAGACTTGAAATCATAGAAATGATACCAAGCTTGCAGATTTTATTTGGAGATTGAAAGAAATTAATGGCAGTGATCTATGATATGTCTACATTATTTAACTAAACCAGTTTTAATGAAAATATGCTGCCTAAATATATACAATATAGACTTTCTCTTCAAATAGTTTCTAAGAATACAACTATGAATAATATACTCATGATTAACGAAGAATGTCTTTAATATTTTCATGCTTATTCAAGTCATAATACTTGAATAAAACTGATCAAAGTTTTTTAGAAAATATCGATTATCAAAAACGTATTTTGTTGGTTACTTTCTTTCGATAAGGATAGCAAGACTAATAAAACTAATTTTGCTTCTTTTCTGACACCCTTCATCATTTTGTGTGAAATTTTGTGTAAAGGTGAAATATGTGTTGTTATTGATATTTCCTCGTGTTACAGGCTTTCGTTTTTTTTTTTTTTTTGTGAATCTCCTTCTCAGAAAATTAAGCCTAAATTTAGAAGAAATATTTCCCCTGACATTAAATGATCAATCTGCATAACCTTGGCTTCTTAGTGTTTTATACAATGTGTAATGTCATTCAGTTGAAAATTTCAACAATTATAAAAGAAATTAATTCAACACATACATGGATTTTATATATATATTGTGCTAGTTTTGGGGTCATTCTTAGAAGCTGAGAAGGTGTCATGCATTGATGAACAAAAGTTACACTTGCTGAGTTGGTTGAGAAAATAGACAAACAAGAGATTGGAATGAAATTCATTTTTTTTCTATTGTGAACTTTTTTTGTGCTGAGAAAGTTAAAGGATAGTTCCTGAAAAAAGTGCAAATTCAAAGAATGTTTAAGGGAGTCTTTGTAAAAAAAAAAAAAATTAAGAAATAGTTGGACTTACTCTATTGGTGTGTTAAAGTGTCTGTGATATGTCTTGTCTCTGTCATGTTTGTCTTTCCTAGAGTGTTAATCTATTTGTCCTACCATGAGATCAGCATGGTCTGAAAGAGAGCTAGCCTTTTGGGTTTCATGCAAGTTTTTTTTTTATGTATTCTCAAAAGCTGCTGCTGCTAATAACAGGGTTTCCAGTGCATACATATCTGGCAAACAGGAGTAATGTCTGTCACAACTCGGTATCACACTGCTCAGAAAAAATGCAAAGTCCATTCTTCAATAAACCATGAAATTAATTGACAATATCCAATTTTCAACCATGAGACTCAGGTTCGAATCTCACCAGAGTTGATTTGTCAGGAAGGTGACCTTGATGCTATCAGTCTGTAAAGGTGATTCCAGCATGTAGCACCTTTGGAAAATACCTGAAAACCATACCACAGGTTGACACACACCTTGTGAGTGAAATCGGGTAGACAAAACTATATGGGAGCTGTTGAGCTAGCACAAAGTTGAAGGTCATCCTGAGTGAGGGTTTCAGCATACAAACCTTGTTCAAACTAGATACTTGTTCATGCTAGATAATGGGCTCGTTCCTGAAATCTGTAACTAAGCTCTACTCAGCTGGGTTCTGTGAGTGTACTAGGCATCTGTAGTAGGGAGCAGTTAGCCACCCTAGCAGACAGGCATACTCAGATAAGTGCTGTCAGCCATTACATTACAAAAGTTCATGGCACCAGCATTGTCTCATTTGTTGAACTGGGATATTTTTTGATTATATATAATTTAGATGAAAACGTGTGAGAACTTTTTTTGGATGCTACTTAAATGCCTTCATCATCCATCAGTAAATGAAATTAACATTGCTTCAAATTTTGTTTGTAAGAAGTGTAAAAACACTTGTATTTTCAATCTCTTGATCAATAAAATAACCTCATATCTCCTGGCTACTCAAAATTTTCAAAGAAAAATGAAGCTTGAAAATCCCATTTTCTGATTGGCTGACTTTGAGAGACTGCGCTACATCGGTGATGACGTAAATCAAAAAGGCAATGCCTATTTTGGGATAAGGAACTACATAGCTTTCTTATTTATCAATAAAAAACCCGATACAATAAAGTCATCAGATACCATTTTGAAACGTCATCCACCACTGTGCACTGCTTTCACTAACCCAGCTGGAGGTTAACCAATCATGTCAACTGTTCAAGGTTGCTGCAAGCTCATTGGCATGGTTGCAAGCGTTTAACTTTGGTCCCATCCAATCATACAGACGAGCAGTTCCCTTACACACGTGTGTGCATGTGCATACATACATCACCTTAGTATGTATGCTCAAGGTCAACCAGTACCACCTCTTTATACCATAACTTGCATGCATATTCACACTTCTGCGATTACTGTCCCGCACTTGGCTCATTTCATTCACTTCTTACAGAAACTGCAAGTTGTTGACTATGTATCCAAACTGTGTTTTTTTTACTTCTTAGTTACAACTACATCCGTTTCTGCATTTATTGAATTTATTTCCCAAATTATCTATTACCATTTTAGCTTTAGTTTAATTTTTTAAACTTCACATTTTTTGTCTTCGATCCCCTTTTGATACAGTTACATAGATTTTTGAGATCCCTCAAACTTGTCTACGTTTAGACTACATGTATTTTTTGCACTCAAAATACCTACATACCTTTTATTATGTTTGCCTTTTTAAAATTGGTTAAAATGCCACCTAAGAGAAGAAAACTTTGGAGACGGTGCACGGCTGCTGCCTCCACTACAAGAGCAGCAAGGGCAAGTGAAACCACAGAGCAAACTTCATTGCGCCTTTCTCAGATGGCCTTACACTCTGGTGCCCGCATCTCCATGGAAAGTACTGCTGAACGGACTGAAAGGCTGGCATCAGTAGCATTAGACTTTCAACTGAAGAGCATTCAGTACAGAATTCACAGGATTTAATACACGTTTCTAGGGCCAGGGCTTCCGAGTCCCCAACACAGACAATCCTTCAACATTTAAGGAATGCCAGCACTACAGCA
Source organism: Acanthosepion pharaonis (assembly GCA_903632075.3). NCBI lineage: Eukaryota > Metazoa > Mollusca > Cephalopoda > Sepiida > Sepiidae > Acanthosepion > Acanthosepion pharaonis. The sequence goes on along the minus strand of CAHIKZ030001657.1, from coordinate 204,627 downwards.
TATTCTAGGGCTTTAGAAAGCCCTGAACAAACCACTTCACATCGTCTTAGGAATGCTAGTTCTACAGCATCTTCTAGGGTTTTGGAACAACCTCAGCAAACCGCTATTTGTCATTTAAGAAATGCCAGCGCTACTGCATCTGCATGGCTCAACAACTATGGCCAAATCGCAAGGACAAATGCTCAGCATCATGGGTCTGCATTTAGGTGAACAGTGTGTCGCCAATGGACAGTTTTACATAGGCTGCTCCCGAGTCGGGAGTAAGGATAACATTTACATTTACTCTCCAACAAACAAAGCTAAAAATATTACCTACACAGAACTCCTATAACCCATGGTTGGTCACGTTTAAACACAATGTACACATCTTTATATTAGCTGCATTGTAGGTTCCTTCATTTTTGATCCGGTTTATTTAAAGGTCATCATAGTATCCACTTGCCATTACTAAGACATTTCATTAAAGGTTGTCCTGCTCACCAGATGCTCCCTTATCTCTTAAGCCCCACCTTAGCTGCATTCACACTTACATCTTGACCACGTAACCATATTCAGTTGCAACACAAAACCAATACGTGGGAAGGTGGATTCGTTTGTCAGTGAAGTCAAGTGCGTCCATGCAGTTCAAGCCTCAGCAAAAAGAAATGGGATAATAAAAGAAAAGCAGCATGCAGAGTTATGATATGCATTCTCTGCTGTACATCATTGGTGTGTTTCTCCCCTTACTACTGTTAATGCTATGTGCACTTCATGCTCGCTTCAACTGGCTATTAAAAACTACAAAAATATTTGCGCCATTTACAAGTACTTGCCTCGGCTCCTTCCCATATTTCTTTGTGGTAGTGGCAGCACCATCTTTTGGGCAAAAGATGTGTCTACCTTTCACGCTATTGCATTTTACTACATTGCAAATGACACAGGGCTTCATGTAATGTCTTGCACTCAGGGATAATAAAACCATCCCATCGGAATACAAAGCCATCTGCCACAACTCACCAAAATCTTCCTAAGGCCCATGTCTGTAATGAACTTGACAACTTTTAATTGGAGGTGTCTTAGTAATGGCAAACGGCTGATCCTACCATGGCTGTCCATTGTTTGCTTTTGAAAAAGCCTTACAATTTTTTCTTCCGTTATGCTGATGAATACCGACAACTTGTGTACATTACGTATTTTACATGGGCAGCCATCAGTTCTACTAGACTTCAGCCTTACATGCATGTACAAAATGAGTATGGCAGTTATGACCTTCCATTCAGAGGAAGTTTACTCCCGGGCAACACCAGGCTTTACTGCTAGTATATATATATATACAGGGGAGAAAATAAGTATTTCATCGCTACTGATTTTCTGAGTTTGCCACCATTCAAGAATAGGAATGGTCCATTATTTTCAGGGTAGGTCCATCTTGAAAGTAAGAGAGAGAAATATAAAAAAAATTCTAGAAAATCACATTATACAGTGTAACCCGGATATAAGAGAGTTGTCGGGACCGGAGAAGAAGTCTCTTATATCCGGGTTTCTCTTATATCCGCGTTTGGTCTATTTTATATACATTAACACAGGCTCTAATTTGGGACCAGAGAAAATCTCTCTTATATCCGGGTTTCTCTTATATCCGGGTCTCTTATATCCGGATTACACTGTATTAATTTTTGAATATTTTTTTCTTTTTTATTGAAAAAAAATAAGTATTTCACTGCATAGCAAAACATAACTCAGTTCTTGATGAAGAAACCCATGTTGGCAAACACAGCAGCCATGTTTGTAGATTGAAATTGGACAACTCAAAGCTTCAGCTCCCTTCACAGATTCTCTAAAGGATTAAGGTCCAGAGACTGACTAAGCCACTCCTTACCTTAATGTGCTTCTTCTTGAGCCACTCCTTTGTTGCCTTAGCCATATGCTTTGGGTCATTGTCATGTGAGAACACCCATCCAAGACCCATTTTCAGTGTCCTGGTAGAGGCAAGGAGGTTTTCACTCAAGATTTCACTGTACTTGGCCCCATCCATCTTTTCCTCAACCCAGTGTAGTTGTCCTGTCCCCATAGCAGAGAAACAGCCTTTAAGCATAATGATTCCACCACCATGCTTAAAGGTTGGGATGGTGTTCTTGGAGTCCAAGTCAACATTTTTCCTGCAAATACGGGGAGTCAAGTTGATGTCAAAAAACTCAGTTTTAGTCTTGTCTGAACACAGCACTTTCTACCAACACTCCTCTGAATAATACAGGTGCTCATTTCGCAAACTTCTGACAAGCTTGTACATGTGCCTTCTTCAGTAGGGAGACCTTGTGGGCACTATATGATTTCAGTTCATGACAACATAGTGTGTTACTAATGGTCATCTTAGTGACTGTGTTCCCAGCAGCCTTGAGATCATCAGCAAGCTCTTGCTGCATAGTTCTGTGTTGTTTCCTCACCTTTCTCCTCATCAGGTTCACTCCATGTTGGGAGATCTTGCATGGAGCTCCAGACTGAAGGTCTGGAGCTCCATGCAAGATCAATTGGTGTTTCTTCCATTTGGTGGAAGTCAATTGGTGTTTCTTCCATTTTCTTATAATCGCACCAACAGGTGACTCCTTCTCACCTTAGCTGCTTGCCAATCATCTTGTAGCCCATTCCAGTCTTGTATAGGTACACAATTTTGTCCTGGATGTCCTTAGACAATTCTTTCATCTTTCCCATTGTGGAGAGATTAGATTCTGATTCATTGAAGGATTCTGTGAACTAGTGTCTTTTATACAGGTAATGATTACTTGATTAGGAGCAATAATTGAGTAATAGGACTGGTCTATATGCCTCCTGGTCACATAACCAGTTGGTGGGGCCTGAATCATTGCTGGTTGGTAGGGGGTGAAATATTTATTTTTTTCAATAAAAAAGAAATAAATGTTCAAAAATTAATGTAATGTGATTTTCTAGATTTTTTCTATATTCTATCTCTCACTTTGAAGACAGACCTACCCTGAAAATTATAGACCATTCCTATTTTTGTAAAGTGGCAATTTCAGGAAATTAGTAGGAGATGAAATACTCATTTTCCCAACTGTATTATACATTATTTTAATTTAATTTGATGAATTATTTATTTTAAATAATAGTACGTTTTGATTTGACTAATTTCTTTTAAATTTTTAAATTTTATGGTCATGTATGTCAACTTAAAAAAAGAGTAAAAGATTCAACATTGACACTCTTAAGAACTTTCCATCTAAGTAAATTATTTTCTCTTTTAATAAGTGTAACATTCTTTAGATTTAAATTTGTAGTTGAATTTGTTTCAATGTATGACTAATGCATTTGATAAATTGTTATGTATAAGATATTTTTATATTCATAAATGTTTTTATTAATATTTCCCTGCAAAATAATATTACCTGATCTTTCAAATAAACTAAACAACATTGAACACACAACTGAAATTACTTATGAAACAGATGCACAAATTATATTTATCAAAATTCCATTAATGAAAAAGGATCTCTTATACTTCTATTCACATGATAACAATAAAATAAAATCCAGAATAATTATCAGCTTCCATTTCATTAGTATTTGTCATCCTCATTATTATCATGATGAAGAGAAATAAGTGGAAAATGCTTTTAAACACCACCTGTATCTTTATTATTTCATATTTAATGCTAGTCATAAAGCTTACTCAATCTATACAATTAGAAAACTAATTAATATAGGTAGACTTGATAAAACTAGACATGTGATAGTACATAAGAACTTAATAATGACTATTATTCTCCCAATTTTATTTCCCCCCATTATGGTCATTATTATATCTGTGATATAAGAACACCATAGTTCATGGATGGAATGAAATAGCCAAAAGGAAAAGGAATTACAATCATGCTTTGTTCTCAGAGAGTCTTTTATACCCATAAGACATACAAAAAACTATAACTACATATATGTAAGTGTTCCACACAGAGATTAATATATCACATATATCTATATGACAGAGTGTAAGGAGAAACAAAAAGGAAGGGTCATATATATTATGGAGAAGCCTGGTTGAGGACTCTAGTTTCAAATGGGATGGATTCATCTATGTCCGGGAAATAACATATTCCACGAAAGGGCAACATTGAGTTTTAGGTTTTCCCAAATTGAGGACTGTGAGTTGGAGTTTCTTTCTATATCTGGGAAAAATATATTCCCAAAGGGAAATGGTACAATGTGCTCATAAGCTGCTGAGGGAGGGAGATTTAACTTCAGCTTGGGTCCCTTTGTCCAAGCTAAAAAAAAAAGCAACTTCACATGGTGGCTGCTGTAAACAAACTGAATTTAACTGATGCTGTTGTCACTGTATGAAGAGACATCACTAAGTGGACTGTGAAGTGACCCATGTGAATTATCTCCACTTCTCTATCTCTAAAACTATAACTGAAAAGATTTTATCTAAACTCAATATATTCAAAAACAAGAAGACATTTAATACAAAACAATATAATAATAACCTAAAACTTGAAGTAATAATGTAAAGAATAGACTGTAAAAAATGTCCTGAGAATTTTATAGGGAAAACATCTGAGAATTTAAATAAAAGAATATATGAACACAAAAGGATATGCAGAAGTGATGTATGGGAAGAATGTATCTCACCAAATCTATACAGTGAGGCAATTCTGATAGAATTCTAAGACTTGCCAGGATTCATTATCAGTGGCCATGATTGTAATAACATAAGGTAGGCAGATGTGACACTGTTGATAACAGAGAGAAAATGGAAACTGCAAAAAGTCCATCAAAAGGTAATAAAGAAAAGAATGAAAGAAGAGCTACCTATCAATTGTAAGAAGAAAGAATATATGTTTTTTTAGCAAAAGAAACATCCCAAGATGTGACCTACAAATTGGAGATGAAGCAAATCCAAAAATCTAATTATCTAAGAAGTGTTTAAATAATAGATGGAAAATGCGACACTGAAAACTGAAGGCACATTGGAATTGTGAAAGTTGCCTTCCAAAAGCTAAGCAAAGTATTAACAAATAGGAACAGTTAATTAGAAACTACAATCTTAACCTGTTCAAGTCTAGGGTTAACTGTTCTATCCCCATCTATCTGCATAAACTAACCCTCTTACTTTGCAAATCTCTACCTCGAGTGGCATGCGGGTCTTGTGTATAGTGAATCTGACTAAAAAAAAGAAACAAAGAAGTGTGATGAACTTGACAATGTCTAGACAATTGAAGAATAAGATGTCCTTTCAAAGGTTGAATTTCCTGACCAAGTATATATTTGTCATTCAATTACACATCTTTATTCTGATATAGAGAAGATATATATCATATTTATATATCTATATATCATTCATTCGACACTTATATTACTCTAGCTTGTGATTTGAAAAGAACGGTAGCCATTATCAGTTATATGTCAATTGTTACTGGTGCCAGTATTATTTGGTCAGACTCTTTTAATGCAATTTCAGGAATTTAGTTTATTGAACATGATATTATGATTGTCAGTTGATAATTTTGATTATATTGTCTTATCAGCCTTGTTTTAATGTCAGCAAATGGAAGGTTTGCAGACTACTTGAAGAATTAAGGATATTAACTTTTTTTAAATGATGCAATTTTTAGCTACCTTTAAATACTAGTTCTTTAACTTTCATAGGGAGGATGTATGAAAGAAATATGTCAAAATATTTGTTACATATGGGGATGCAGCTTAACTATATTGCTCATAACTCCTGACAAATTTATTATTTCAGCATACAATGTTAACACAAAGTATGTTTTTATCTGTTAAATGACACCAAAAATTTTCATTTGATATGGATCCCTTTAGTCTTCACCATATGACAAAGTCTTTCAGGAAAGTCATTGATAGCAGCACACAGAGTTTCCATGGGTATTTTGTTCCATATTCTTTTTAATTTTGCCTTTAGATCTTCAATATTGGGGTGCAGAGAAGAACAGGTCTCAATGTTAAGAACTGCCTACAAGCAATAATCAAGAGCGTTGATATCTGGTGATGAGGGAGGCCATTCTTCCTTTGTGATGAACCCAGGACAATTGTCTTTGCACCACTACTGTGTTACATGAGCAGTATGGCTCTATCTTGATTTGTCCAATGTTTATCACCATAAGTGACATTACACCACAACTTGAGTGCCATTTCAAGATATCCTCCATGTACACTTCCTTAATGATCTTTACCTCTTGTGACAAGAGAAGACTTTCTTTATTTTGAAATGGCTACCCAAATCTTAACTGATACTGGTTTCCGAGTTCTCAGGTATTCTCCTGAAGTGGCAGGAAATTTTATAGGCATTCTGCCATGAAGATCGTCATTGTTCACATTTTGTCACACTGTAGATGTATGCACATTGATTCTGACATTGGCCAGTGAACATTGGAGAACTGCAAGGGACAGAGCAGCCCTTGCTTGCCGGACTAGATGTCTATTTGCTCTTGCAGTTATTTTTCACTGACAGCCACTTCTTGATTGTGATGCTGTCATACCAAAAGTCTTCTATTTATAAATAATTTGTTGTACAGGTGGAGAAGTGCATACCAAATTGTTTTGATAGCTATTTGTAGCCTTCTCCATCATTATAGGTTTTAACTATGCAATTTTTTAAAGCTTTGGGAAATTCTTTTGATCTTTGAATATATATTTTTTTTAAACTTAGTCTCTAATGCACACTTTTACATATGCAATGAGTTTTATTGTTTCACTGCAGTATACACAGCATACTAAAGAAATGAACATGTGTTATTTTGATTTTTACATGTACACAAAAATTATTTGCCCTGGCAACCATTTAAAACAGAAAATATAGAGTGTAAATGTAAGGATTCACTTACTTTTGCACATCTTAATTTTTAATTAATATTTTCATTCCAGTTTGATAAAATCTTTGAAAGTGGTTGTAACTGATTTAATCAACGTTTTTCTTAATAAAAGCATTTCTTAATGAATACATAGTTTAATTAAGATTTGTTGATTATCTAGGAAAAAGAGACATTTATTTTAAATATTATCTTAGGCGTTTACTCACTTTTGCATAGCACTGTTTGTGTGTGTATATATATATATATATATATATATATATATATATATATATATATATACACACAGTGTGCTTCAAATGTAGGAGAAGCCCTAAGATAATGTTTAAAATAATTGTCTCTTTTATTCATATGGTCAACAAATCTTAATTAAACTATGCATTCATTAAAGCAATGAGCAACAAGTACCATGTAAGTCTATCCACTTTTTCCCATAAGGTCTCAGAGTTAACTCCAATATCTATATTGAGATGTTGGACACAGTGATCAAGTACTGTATGGAGGTTTGGCCATATGCATTTCAAAAGGAGCCTGCTACTTTTCATATAAACTATGTAATTCCAGAGTGACTGATCATTTACATAAGTACATTAGGTAGGCTATGAGCCGATTAGTCATGTCATTATTGCTTTCAATAAGTTCCATGAGTATCAAAGTTTCCAAGCCTTCTTTCTTTATTATATGTTCTAGAAACTTCAACTGTCTCCTTATTTTATAAATATGTTTTTATTCATTTTCCCTAAAACTTTGTTATTGATTATATTTTTAGTCCATGATATTCTCAGCATCTTTACAGTGCATGCCAATTTATTATTGAGATAACTCTTTTTCTAATATTTCAAAAACCGTCAAATCACCATGCTGATAACAAATATGGCCCCAGTTTGTTTACATTGTACGAAAATTTCAGTGATTGCGCAGCTCAGTATTGCCAACAATGTGTGAAAATTTTGTGTGAATTGATTGAACGGTTTTTGAAATATTAGAAAAAAGTTATCTCAATAATAATTTGGCACGCAGTGTATGTAGAACTGTATTATTATTTCCTCAAGTATCTTCTTCATCTGCGAGTAGATTCCAATGCCCTTTCAGATTTCAGTGCCACATTTTCCATCCTCTATGAGAACACTTCATAGATATTTAAATATTTAACTTGTTTGATTTTGGTATCTCCAATTTTAATTTGCATGTTGGGCTGGCCCATTTGCTGACAACCATGCAATCTGTTTTCTTACAATTGATGCTTATTGCCTTTCACCTCGGTTTCTTTCATTGCCTTCTGTAGGAGTTCCTGTAGTTTCTTTTGTCTTTCTGCTATCATCACTGTCTCATCTGCATATCTAATGTTAAGATTGTGGCTGCCAGTAATGAATCCTTGTAGGACTATTGATTCTCTCAGAATCACCACACTGTTAAAATTTAAGTCCAGTGAGAAGATACACCCTTGACTTACACACTTCTGCCAGTCTTTTTGTACTTATATATTCTTTTTTTTTAAATTCCCAGATATTTTATTTCTCAGTTTATTCTTTACATTATTACTTCAAGCTTTAAGTTATTATCTTGTTTTATATTAAATATGTTCCTTTTTTTTTGAAGTTGCAACAAATAGTATATTATTTTTAGATAGAGTCTTTTCCATTGTAGCTATTATTGAGTTGATATGTACTATTATGTGTCTAGTTTTATCAAGACTATTTATATTAATTGCTTTTCTAATTCTATGAATCTGATGAGCTTTATGACTAGCATTGAATATGAAATATCAAATGCTTTTTCATAATCAATAAAGCATAGGTAAACATACATTTGCATTTGTATTGCTTGAGATAAAATAAATAAACTGATGCTAAATGACTACTGTAGTCTATATGGAGACAGGCATTTGATTATGTCTCTCTATTCATTACAAGACTCAATTCTCTCAAGATTACTTCATGGCAAAGGTTGAATAAATTCACTGAAGAGACACATCATTGTTTCTCAATTACTTAGTGCACATTGTTGATTGATTTTCATCAATGTTCTTCTTAGTACTGTTTCCCTCTAGGACATTGGCAATCATAGCTCTTTCAAATTTCCTCTCTTTTGTAGCTGTCAATAAATTTTGTATTTTTGTTATCTCTCCTGAACCCTGTTCTACCATCAACTTTCTCAAGCTTGCTAGGTAAGTTATGCATCGTTTACCTCTGTCCCTCTTGCTTTCAATCTGTCCTGTGAGCATTAAATTTTCCAAGCCTTCTTTCCTATATATGCTCTAGTAATTTCAACTATCTCTTTTTGGGTATCAACCAATGGGGACAATAATAAAACAAAAACAATTTTTTGTGTGCCAAGTTCAATTGCAAATTTGTTTTATACAGTCTAGCAGGCAATGTATTAATGAAAACAGGGTCAGAAATCCAACCTTCCTCTCACAACAGTGGAAACACACTTTCACTCACCAAACTCAAAATCTTTCTCATCCGGTAAGCAAAAAAAGCATCAGCCTTTAGTCACTGAATGATTTTTCTGATTGGCCACACCATTCAGAGAAGAAAGAACATTAACATAGTTTCTCTGATACACAGTAGGAGGTTTTTGCTATTTTCTTTAATTTTCCTTTGGCAGACCACACACAAAACACAAACTCTTTTTTGAGGTACATGACTTTTTCTTTTGTTACAATCTCTTTCTCATGTTAAGTATAAGTGTCTTTTTTTTGTTTCTATTATCTCCAAATGTCTGTTCTTGCTCACATGTTCAGTCCATGGTATTCTCAGCATCCTTCTGTAGAGCCACATTTCTATTGCTTCAAGTCTCTTCTTCATCTTTGAAGAGATTGTCTAGCATTCACTGCCATATAGGAGGACTGATATTATGTAACAGTTCAGTAATCTTTTCTATGTTTCTAACAAAATTTTCATGTTTCTTAATATGTTGCTTGTTAGCCTTCTTAAAATTTAGCCAGCAGGAAAATGTAAATAATGCATTGTGATCTGTTTTCTGATTATTCATTGGCAGGAAGATAACTCAGGAAAAATTTATTGAATTCTGTGAAAGAAAAAAGAAATCATAACTGGCAGTTTCAGAGGGCAGATATCTTGAAGTGATAAAATTTCTAGATTTCAAAATATTTTATCTTTCATTTTTATGTGTGTAATCATGCAAACAATTAAGATTTGAAGATTTTTGTTTGCATTTCATCAAAATGGAGATGTGAGATTTAAATTTAAAAACAAAACAGTGAAATTAATTTAATAACAGTCATTCTCTGAAGGCAAATAACAAATGCAAATCAACAATGGCCAGCATTTTAACTACAAATGGTTGATGTTTATCTTGAATTCTAAGAAGAGGCATCATTATAACTTGCTGACAACACTTCTCGGAAACTTTACTTGAACTGAGCAGAAATTAATCAAAGTCCAGTTCTAGAGGGCCATTTTCTTCGGGCTGTATCTTCCTTATTATACTTAAAGGATGAGGTTCACTTTCATCTGCTGATGCCTGAAACATCCCAAAAAGTAAGCAAAGTGCCAAAGAAAGTGTATAATTTCAGATACAGATTACATGTATATATATATGTGTAGATATATGCTAAATGTGACCTAAAGTCAGACCCATAATCCCAAGGGTTGGTAACATATTTGATAGTTTAGGGACATTATTATTAATAGATAAAACAAAAATATAAAATAATAATAATAATAAATATCATGAATAAAATTTTAAAAAATAACATTGAAACTTTGTTTAAAATAAAACAAATAAAACAAAATAATAAAGGTACTCTCAGCATGCAACTGAAAACTTTCCTGCTTGAGAAACAGATTCTTCATGCCTAAAAATTGCAAATTCACTATCTTAGCTACCGACACTCAAAGAGTCAAGATTTCCTCTCCTAGGCACCATGCTTGTCATAAAACAAAGTGACTTTCTTCTGCTATCATATACAATTTTAAAACACATAGAACTAAAATGCATACACATCAGTACACTGAAATAAAAAAAAAAATTTATGATTTTAATTTACAATGTACATGCATTTAGTGTTATTTCTTTGTATGTTTTTATTCCTGTGAACACAAGGCTATCTCTGCTGGTATGATGTAAGTGACCCCAAAATAGCATAAAAAAATATGGCAATAGATACCTTTTCATTTCAGCACCCTATTGCTCCAGGAATTACCTGTTTCCTTCTATTATGCTTTATCTTTAGAATTGTCAGACAAAGCCAAAAAAAAGTATTGCTGCCATATTTGGGTTGGAGCTGATAAAGTTCAAAATGGTCAAATGCTATTTCCATGACAAAACATTTCCAAAATATATTTGTTCCTTATCCTATTTTTCTTTTGTATTTAATCCATATTTAATTCTGATTCAATGGGGATTAGCTAGCCGCCATAGTAGATTGGCATCCTTGGATTTGCGTGTCTGCAACATTTACATTTTCAATTCCAATTCATATAAATGTATGTATATAAAATACCATTGTATTAATAGGGTAGAGTGGACTCACTGGCCTTAGTTGGCAACCAGTCTAAGAGAATGACAATTCTGAAAGTAAAACTGGTTAAGAATAGCGCTAGCAACTCCAGTCAGTAAAATCTTAAAATGAGCAAAACCATATATGGTGGAACTGTGGTCCTTTATTCTGCAGAGGAGTCTGCAGGACCCACATACCTTACCAATATTCTTATTCTAAGTACTGAAGTTATAGACAACTCCAACCTTATTTTCTTCTTCATAAATATAAGCTATTAACAATGAATCGTTCTCCATAGAAATCATTAATAGAGTCGATACTTTTGCTGCACTCTATCAACGATTTTGGTGTTTGCTACTTCATTCCATATTTGTTATTTTTATTTTTCTCTTTCTATCTCCCAAAGCTCGCATCACAGACAAGACATCCTTAATGTTGACCTCTCTTAATCAATCGTTTTTTCTTTCTTTTTTTTTTTTTTTTTTTTTTACAGGATTCTCTCATTTGACAACTTCAAAGAGCCTCTTTCAGACCACCGAGACCACTTGAATATTTCATACACTTTACTGATTCCAAGAGGGGATAACTGATATTTCTCAAATATACGAAAAATCTGTACTAATGCTTCCCTTTCAGAGCCAAATATTTTGTTACTTTTTTACTTATTTTTTGTTACTTTTTTGTTACTTTTTTACTTAGTTTTTTGTTACATTTTTTTTGTAGTGATTTTATACTCTGTTTCTCTATTTATTATTTTTTTTAATAATATTTGGGTTTCATTTTATCATTTGATTTGATTTCTCTTTCTTTTTGTTCAATTCCCGTACGTATTGCAAATTGCATATTCAACAAAATTATCAATGACACATATGAACAGGCTGCTACTCAATAGATATAGCTTTCAATCATTCTTTGCTTTATGTCTAGGCACTAGACTATCCAGTCTTCCTCTGGACTCCAGGCCCAAACTCATGCTATTACTATTCAAACAGGGAAAAAAAAATAAAAAGACATATATAAATGATAAAGTAATCCACATTATTTTGAGAGTGTTTCATATTGCAAATAACCATGATTTAAACACCTGGTGTAGCCTTTCTGACACAAAAAAGGAAAAAAAAAAAAACAATCAGAAAAATGATTGTGAAATTTTATTTATTCCTTAAAAAGGAAATCTTTGTGAAAATGCAGCCATATAATATCTTTAATCTGTACATTTGACATTAAGATTGCACAGTTTGGCCTCACAGTCCCAGCAGAGCTCTCAAGAGAACAGAAGACAGGTGTAACGTTTAACATATTATATGAACCATATATAAAATAACCTTTTATATAATGTGTAATTGATTTGTGTTGGGGAGTGGGTGAAGGCCTGAAAGGTTAGAACGTTAGAATTCCAACCATGAAGCCTGTATTCAACTCTTGCCATGATCGATTTGTTAGGGAGTTGATTTCTTGATCATATTGGCCTAGGGGGATGATCCCAGCATATGACACCATAGCACGAGTTGACTCAAGATTTGTGGTGATTTTCTAAGTGTAGCTTAGATGTGGCACAAAGCCAAATGTATAGGGCACCCAGTGAGAATCGCACTCACTACCCAGTCATAATTGCTCTACCTACTGAGACAATCTTGCCAATTAATATACTACATCAAAGTGCCCAACTCAAGACTTATGAAAGAAATTGAGTAGACAAAACTGTTTGAAAGCCATCAGTGATTGCTCTGGTATAAAAGCATGACTCATCATGACTGAGGGCTTTTTCTGTCTGAATTTCTGTGATGAGAAATTATCATTATTTACACTGTTTACATTCAGACTATTGTCCTCATCTTTGCCGTTATCACAACATTTCACCCATTGTGCCTTCTGGCCTTTGTCAAATGTATATTGAGCTGGTTAGGCTACAGGCAATTCTTAAGTGAACCCTTTATTTAATCTACGTGAGTAGACATTTCTCATTCAAGTGCCCATGGCTAGGGGTATATTTTCTAATTCTTATTAGTTCAAAAGTAAATACTGTAAATTTTTCTGCAACTGTTGACCATGACAGATTATGATCTCCAAAAAAATGTAATTAAGATCTTCTCAGCATAGTTGCAGTTTAAACAACAAGTGTATTCTTTAGGTATTGACTAAACACGAATGCGCCTGAGCAGGCGTCTGCAACAGGAATTAGCTAGTCATTGTACAAATATGCATACACATTGCAATACAATCATTGTATTTTTTATATTCTTTTCTTAAACCCAAACACATTGATTATTGTCAGAAATATTACAAAATTCATATTATTCATCCTTTCATTTATTCACTCATTCATTCATTTGTTCATTTATTCATTCATTCATTCACTCATTCATATATTTATTCATTAATTCATTCATTTATTCTCTCATTTATTTATTCATTCATTCATTTATCTATTTATTCATTCATTCATTCATTTATTCATTAACTTATTATTTCATTTATTTATGTATTCATTCATTCATTCATTTATTTCTTCATTCATTTATTTATTTATTCATTCATTTATTCATACATTTATTTATTTATTCATTCATTCATACATTTATTTATTTATTCATTCATTTATTCATACATTTATTTATTTATTCATTCATTCATTCATCTATTCATTCATTCATTTATCTATTTATTCATTCATTCATTCGTTTATTCATTAACTTTTTATTTCATTTATTTATTTATTTATGTATTCATTTATTCATTCATTTATTTTTTCATTCATTTATTTATTTTTATTTATTCATTCATTCATTCATTTATTTTTTCATTCATTTATTTATACATTTATTTATTTATTCATTCATTCATTCATCTATTCATTCATTCATTTATCTATTTATTCATTCGTTCATTCGTTTATTCATTAACTTTTTATTTCATTTATTTATTTATGTATTCATTTATTCATTCATTTATTTTTTCATTCATTTATTTATTTATTTATTTATTCATTCATTCATTCATTTATTTTTTCATTCATTTATTTATTTATTTATTCATTCATTCATTCATTTATTTATTCATTCATTTATTTATACATTTATTTATTTATTTATTCATTTATTTATACATTTATTTATTTATTTATTCATTCATTCATTCATTTTTTTATTCATTCATTATTTATTCATTCATTCATTTATTCATTCATTAATTTTTTCTTCTTCTTCTTCTCCTCCTCCTCTTACTCCTCTTCCTTCAGGATATTGGCAATCATATCACTGTACAATTTCCTATCCTTTGTAGCTCTTCATAAATGTTATATTTTTGTTATCTCTCCTAAACCTTGCTCTATAATCCATTTACTCAATTTCATTAGGTATCTTATACATTGCTTTCTTTTATCCCTTTTGCATTCAATCTCTCCTGTGAGTATCAAATTTTCCAATGCTTCTTTCCTCATTATTTGCAATAGAAATGTCAACTTTCCATTACTTGATGCTAAGTATAAGTGTCTTTTTTGTTTTCAGTTTATCTAAAACTTCATTTTTTCTCACATGTTCGGTTCATGGTATTCTCAGTCTCCTTCCATACAACCACATTCCTATATGAGGTTAAGTAAAAAAAAAAAAAAATGTTATTTTTTTTCTTTATATTTGTTTAAAATCTCTAGACATCACTGTAGAGTTTTTGTCAGTGTATCTGAGGATAAAATAAAAATATACTGGAATTTATTTCCTTCTTTTCTATTCATATTACAAAATCTGTCAGTGTTGGTTCAGCAATTATTGTGGAAAAAAAAAACGTTTAATGAAAATGATGAAAGGTCAAAAGTGCCTGAACCCAAAGTGTATGGGGTCCTTGGGGAGCAGGATTAATTTGATTCCGACACTGGTTAATCAACCATACATATATCAATTTACTCCAATAGAATCCCCTGACCGCTAAAGTTGTAGATAGTTATCTTCATAAGTACATTTACAGATGAATTTGTAAGAAGTCAACCAGTCTGTATGACTTTATACATTTACAATGAAACCAACAATTATTCATAAGCTTGCAAAAACTAAAGAATGCTTTTTTTTGTTACCCTGAACTGACATATAAAACAGAAGAAAAATAAAAGAAACAAAGTGAATTCTAGAATTCAATGAAATACTTTTTTTCTCCAGATTTATAGTATATTATTTTTTTTACACTTATGTTCACCCTGTGCAAGGTCCAAGCGCTACTCAAAGCAGTGCATTACAAAATATCAGGAACATTTTATGGATATGTGGGGAAGATAACAATTAACCCTAAACTTGAACAGGGTAAAATTGTGATGATCATGGGAACCATAATCTTGGGAGTTGATTCCACAGTTCATGGAAAGAAGCTGTCGTCCAATAGAATATGAAGGAATTAAGTGGTTACACTAAAATTTGTGTGGCATGGTGGCTAGAACTGGTGGAACTAAAGAATGTAGTTCAGCTTAATACTTTCTATGGAAATAACAATAAAGTAGTGAGAGGCTTGCCATGTTTTATCTGTAGGAAATGAGTTGTAAGGTGGAAAATATTCATCATTCACAGAGCCACTTTTGAATTCTACTGAGTGCGAAAAAATGTAGACTGGGCAGCTTGTTCCCATATATGTCAACAATACTGATCTGGCTCTAGTAATTTTAGAGAATAGCAGAAGGAGACTATTAATGGAGCAGTATAAGGAACTGATCATTTTTCCAGCATCTTTAGTGGTGTATCACATATACAAGTTCCACAAGCTCTAGGTTGAGTCTCAATAATTGCTCAAGGCACATGACCTCCCTGAGAGAACATCTGTTCATTGCAACAGGCGAAAATTCAGGGCCCACAGGGAGATGAAGGAACATCACTAGTTTGGTTTCTAAGGCATTGAATGTGACTAGCATTCCTTCTACCACTTCACTAGAAACAAGGAAAAGAGTACTAAACTGTTATGTGATACCTAACCTCCTGTATGACAGTGAGGATGAAGAAGAGACTTGAAGAAACGGAAATGTGGTTCTACAGAAGGCAGTTTAGCATTCAGCTACTTCGCTTCCTTCAACTATGACCTGTGAGTGTTACATTCTCCAGGCTTTCTTTCCTAGGTTACTCACTGTTTCCTTTTACTTCTATTGACTCCACTATGTCCTGTAAGTGTTAGATTCTCTAGGCTCTCTTTCCTATATTACAGACTGTTTCTTCCATGCCTCTGTTGCCTTCACTATATTCTCTAGGCACTCTTTCCTGGGTAACTCACCAATAACTCCTGCTTCTCTTACCTTCATTATATCAAGTGAGTGTTAGAATCTCCATGCTCTCTTTGCTATGCTACTCACTGTTTCCTCCTGCTTCTCTTGCTTTCATTATGCCCTGTGAGTATCAGATTCTTTAGGCTTGCTTTCCAATAATATTCACTATTCCTCCTCTGCTTCAGATACATTCAGTAGACTGTTCTAGTTCCACGTGCCATGTCTAATGAATGTCAGTTATCAGTTATCTCCTGTTAATTACTCTCTCCAAGTTCTCCACCGCCTTAACCAGGTATTGAACTCACACACTTTGAGTCCTGTCACTAGATCTAACTAACGTCTTTATCCATTGTGCCATGTGTCCTTGAGAACTAGAACAGTCTATCCCAGCAAGTGAAATAAAGGGTTCAGTTCGACATTGCAACCACCTGAAGAAGGTCAAAGCATACAACAGCCGAAACGTTGTGATAAATATGCCAACAAAGATGAGGATGATAGTCTGAATAATTTAAATAGTGTACATAATACCTATCAAATATTCCAAGAAATTGAACTCCAGATAAACCTTTCCAAAACAAAAACTATGATCTGGAATTGGGATAAAAGGAATGATGGTACACAACATGAAACCATTTTAAACATTCAGGATGTGGAATTCATAAAATACTAAACATTTCATATACCTCAGCATATAGATCAGTTATAAGAAATTTAGTATAGGAGATAAAGAAACTGAACATAGAATAGGCTGTAATAGGAGTAGTTTTGTTCAACACTGCAAATGTCCATATTCTCAAAAAGTCTTTTCAGATAAGGACTTGTCATATGCACCAAACATATTAAGAAATATCTAAACTATAAGCTATGTACAATTGCTTTCTAAGATCAATGTTTCAAAATGGCTTTGACCATCCTTTATTGAACCTTATGGATTGGCACTACAAAATTACAAATGAAAGAAATGATATGACTTGAGGACTTTCAACAACAGCAACAACTAAAAGAGATAAGATATTTAACTCAAATTGAAAACAATAACAGAATAAAAAAAAATATTAAAAAGGAAGCACCCATCAGTACTGGAAAGATTTATAACAGCTACTGGAATTGAAAAATCTATTTTCCTGAAAATATTCAAATGAAAACACTGCTGGCTGCTTGGTCAATAAATGCCAAATGTTTCCTTATATGGAAACAATCCTACCATTAATATTGTTTACATGTTCAGTCAATGATATTTCCAGAATGTTTTATCTCCTATGCATTAACAAACATGTTCAGCTATCTAATGAACAATACAATATCATTTATATGCAAAATCCTTTCAGGATGTGGACAATCATGGCTCTCACCAACTTCCTGTCTTTTATTGCTCTAAGTAGCTTTTGATACTTTCACATCCCTTTGTTCTATTATCTATTCATGTAAACTTGATAACTGGTTTACTAATTACAATCAGAAAAAGCCAGCTAAAATTTCTAGATATTATAATGAGGAAAGAGGGGCTGGAGAATCTAACACTCACAGGACATACTGAAGACAAAAGAAGCAGAAATTAAGCAGTGAGTAACCTACTTTATAACTTTGTCTGAATTGTTGGCAAACTGGGGACAAAAGGAATGGTAAAGAGTTGAATGTTAAACAGAAAAAAAAACAGAATGCAATGGAGAAGCCATCTTTGAAAACATCCTGAAGGGATATGGCACATAAAAGGAAACATCTCAGATGACAGATGAGTAGATGCATGTTCATGGAGTTACCTTGCTTTCAGATGGAAGCATTGGTGAATTGTCTCACCATGTGATACTGAAGATTCATCATAAGTAGTAAAGATAAAAGCTCTCCAGGTGGTTTTCTTGCCTGATGTAAGCTGTGCAGGATTCGCTACCATAAAGTCTTGGACTGCATATACAATGGAGTATCAAAAAGTCTATAGTCTGACATTTTCCTTTTTTATTTCTTCTTTTATTTAAAAGCATTTCACAGCATGTAATGCAATAATGTCACTAAGATGCAAGGGGCTATGAATGGTGAAAGAGAATGAGAAAACATTCACATGGAGAAAGGACAATAAAAGATCAAGATTCAGAAAAATAGATGATGTTTCCTAGGCTACTCACTGTTTATTTCTAATTCTCTTACCTTCACTATGTCCTGTGATGTTAGATTCTCCAGGCTCTTTTTCTGAGGTTCCTCACTACTTCCTCCTGTTTCTCTTGCCATCACTATTTCCTCTGTGTGTTAGATTTTCCAAGCTTGCTATCCTAGGCTACTCACTGTTTTCTCTTGCTTCTCTTGCCTTCACTGTGTCCTGTGATATTAGATTCTCTAGCCTCTCTTTTTTATATTACTCCTTTTTCTTCCCTTGAACTCTTGCCTTTAATGTCCTGTGAGTTTTAGATTCTCTAGGCTCTCTTTCCTATGTTACTGTTTCTCCTCAAATTCTCTCGACTTCTCTATGTCCAGTGAGTGTTAGTTTCTCCAGGCTCCCTTTGCTATATTACTGTTTCTTCTCAGTTGATGTTTCATTTACTTTTTTGAAGAATGTCATTGTCAGGAATACGAGAAGCTGGAACAAAGTCTACAGGTGAGAAGTGCAATAAAAGAAACTACTTCAATAACAAAATGATGAGACCTACCTGCTAATCTCATATTATGCTTAATTTCATGACATCGCATTACCAAATAGGAAAGCTCATGAGAACAATTGCCATGAAATATTTATGGAAATGACAAACTATGTTACAGTAGTGGTAAAGAAATTGAAGCCAAGATGCCAGGTCAGAACTGATAACATTGCAGACCCTTCTTTGGATTTTGTTAAGAATTTCAAGATATATAACAGGAGTACAAGAACAGATATGGCAACATTATTCAATGCATGGATGAATGGTAGATTTATAAATGTGCAAGACAGATTCTGGTGAGAAAAAGTCTCTGGCACAACAGTGAAGTAAATTTCCTAGCAGCAAAGCTAGCAATTGATTCAATATAATCTTTCCATTTTATATCAGTGAAAAATATGAGACTGGGAAAGTTCAATGAGTTGCTCTCTTGGAGGTTAACATTAGCAATGCTGATGAAAGACAAAAAGGGTTCACTAAGATGACGAAAAGGAAGCAGTTTCATTTTTTTTTTTCACGTTTACTTTATTAAACTTATGGTAACAAAGAAAAGAGTATTGAACTGCTATGTGATATCTGTCCTCCCTTATGTTGGGCAGTCTCATCAAAGGGACTAGAGGCAACAGAGATATGGTTCTACAGAAGAATGCTAAGAATGCTATGGACCAAACATTTCAGCAACAATGAGGTTTTGGAGAGGATACAAAAAAATGAAGAAACTTATACTTAACATCAGGAAGTGCAGCTGAAATTTCTGGGACACGTAATGAGAAAGGCAAGCTTGGAAAATCTGATACTCAAAGGGCAAATAGAAGGAAAGAGGGACAAGGGAAAGCAATGTGTGACGTTAAGCAAGTAAATGACAGAACAGGGTCTGGTAGAAGTAGCAAAAGACAAAACTTATTGAAAATTACAAAGGATAGGAGGAAGTGGAGAGCCATGATTGCCTATGTTGTGAAGCGACACAACACATAAAGGATAAGATATTAAGACAGGAGTAAATAGTTATGTCATCAGCATAGATATCAAATTGGGAACTGAAGACATTGTGAAGGTCATTGATGAAGATAAGAACAAAGTAGGTTCAAGGATAAAGCCCTGAAGATACCTGAATTAATGTGAAAAGATCTAGAAGAGTGGCCATTCCAGATGATATTCATTACAGGATTTATTAAAAACAGTTGTAGCAAATCAAAAATATGGTCAGAGAAACCATAGCCGCTTAGCTTTTGAAGAAGACCAGTGTACCAAATGTTTGAATTTTAATTGGAAATTTTATTTTTTTAATAAGCAGCTCATAACGGTATATCAATTTTGTTTAAATCTTAAATAATACCACTACTGATGTCAAGGTGGCTTAAGCGACAGGAGAAAAAAATCAAAAAGAAAAAGAAAAATTTCAAATTAAACAAAAAGAGTTACTGAATGCATTATTTTATAATGTATTCAAGAATTTTACTAGTTTAGTTACATTGAAATGTTTTTCTTTTCTAAATATATAAACCATTAAGGCACAAATGATTACGGGGTGTGGAAGAATTAAGAACAGAAACACTAATAATGTGTGGGAAGAGAAAAAAGTAATCAGGAGGATAGTAGATAGTGATTGATATTGCATTTAAATTTTTGCAGATTAGTGTCGGGTAGAAAAGATGGCGCCAGAAGTGAGTTCCACAAGTAAGAAGTGTGAGAAAAGAATCTTTTAGCATAGAATTTATGAGTACATCTAGTAATGAACTTAAATTCAAATTGTCTTGGTACTATACTTATAAAAAGACATTATGTATTAAACATCTTGTTCATTTCCAGATTATGTTGTTAAAGAAAATTCAGTAGAAGAAAAAGGTTGTAACAAGGCAGTTAGTAACGAATGATACAAATTGTTAAATAGATTGTAAAAAGTAAAAATAATATTGGCCATTGTCACCAGGACTGGATAACAATAAAAAAAATAATAAAAAAACACAGGATAAAAAAATATTAGTTGCTTCTTAGCTATCGGCATAATTATATTGTTCAACAATATGATAAAGTTCCAGTCTATATATCTTTATACCTAAATATATATATAAAAAAAAAGCAAATGACAATGCTTATCGTAGAGTGTATATATCAGAAAAGACTTCCACTGTGAAATGTGACAGACATCATTTTTGGATTTTTCAAAACAATACAGCCACATTATTGCAAAAGGCCTCATCAGATTATGCGCCATATTCAGTGAAAAACGTGACATGTCCCACTGTTTACTGTTCCTATTATTGTCTCTCTTTACAAAATGCCAAATACATTCCCATCAAAATTACAGCTTTTAATGAAACAGTAAAAACAGCTATTTTGTATTTCGTGATAAAATATCAAATATCTTCATGACAACATCTACGGATAAAAAAGAAACGTAAAACATAAAAATATGAGACATTACACTGAAAATTGTCTGCTTATAGATGCACGTAAATGGAAATATAATTGGTAAATTGATGATAATAATTAGAGTTACAAAAATATACCAAAATTGTATTCTCACAAAACTTTCCATAGTTAGTTGCAGGGACAAAGCTCAATCTGCTAGCATATAAAGAAAAATACATAATTCTTCTTTTATATAGCATGTTTCTTTAGGATATTGGTAATCATGGTTCTCCATGATTTTAGAGAAAATGAAAACAAAAAGGACAATTACACTTAGCATCAGAAAGAAGCAGTTGAAAGGCACATATTGCAGAAAGAGTGCTTGAAAAGTTTGATACTCACAAGGACATATTGAAGACAAGAGGGACAGAGAAAAACAGTGCATAAACTACATGGTGAGGTGTGCCAATGGATAGCAGAACAGGTTTTAGAAGAGATAGCAAAGAAACAAAATTTACTAATCACTACAAAAGAGAGGAAATTGTGGAGAACCATGATCACCAACATTCTGAAAGAGCATGAGAGATAGAAACAGAAGACTGGCACACACACACACACACACATACAAACATATGTACACACACATATATACACATATATATATATATATATATACACACATATATAAACACACACACGCATATATATTTATATATATATATATACAAACACACACATATATACATGCACACATATACACACACACACATATATATAATTATTTCTGGGTGTATGTGTGGAATTGTCAACTGCATGCAAACACTTTATCAGATCAATGATTTTTTTTTTTGTAATCGAGTTCACCTCACATAAGGCAATAAAGCCACTAAGACATAAGTGGTTACTGAGAGTGGAAGAATTAGGAACAGAAATTTTACTAATGACCGAGAACAAAAAGCATAATCAGAAGGACAGTAGATAGTAATTGACATTCGATATACATTTTTGAAGATTAATGTTAACTGGAAAGGAAGGAAATTCCACAAGTGGGAAGTGCAAGAAAAGAAACTTCTCACATAGAATTTACAGTTCCATCTAGCCAACTGAACTGTAAATTGATGAGATCTCGATGCCAGTCTAGTAATGCGCTTAAATCTAAAAAGATTACGTATCATAGCAAAGAGTTCATCTGAACAATTACCATGAAATTATTTATAGAAAAGGCACAGAAATGGCTTTGCAGCAAAGGAAGCCTGCAGGTCTTAGAAAGGACCATACTTCGTTGAACCTTATCAATTGGAATTACAGAATCACAAACAAGAAATATATCAAATAAGAAAAACCACATGACTTTCAACAACAGCAAAAATTAAAATGTACAGCACTTGTAAGACAAAGAAAGACATAATAAAGATTTTCCACACTACTTGAAACCAATTAATCAGAAGGAAGACTCCATCAATACTGGAAAGGGAAGTCAACAAAGGCTGAATGCTTCCTTATAAGGAAATAGTCAATATTACTATTACTGCTAATTTAGCGATGACCAAATTGGAAAGAATACGGAGGAGCAAAATCAGCTTTGAAATGAAGTACAAACTGTACAAATCCCTGGTAGTCTCCATTCTCCTTAATGAATGTGAGTTGTGGACACTGTTAGCAGAAACAGAAAGATCCAAGCATTTTAGAGAAAATGCATAAGGAAAATCCTTGGTGTCTTCTATTGGTAATATAAAACCAATGAGGTTGTGTGGAAAAGAGTTGAAAGATTTGTGGGCCACTAGGAACCTCTTCTCACTACTGTCAAAGAGAAAAATATGTAGTTTGGATATATTACAAGACACGACAGCCTGTGCAAGACCATTTTGCAATACATTGTGGATGTAGCAGAGAATGCCAGCACAAAATTTGGTTGGCCATCCTGAGTGAGACGTTAAACTACATCCACGTCCTGGGTAAGACAATAAACTATGTCCAGCAGCAAGGCCTCTGATCAGGAGGTTTTGAGGAGTGTGGAACCACCTCTTAATTGCTGGTGTACCCAGGTCTACCCTGACCCGAGGTGGTAGCACCTGTTAGGGTCCCAGCTATGGGCAAATAGTTAACTATTACCAGCAATACTTTTTGAAAAAAATTATTATGAGCAATACAATATTGAAGGAAGAATATTACCAGAAACATATTTTTGACAAAACAAAATATTACCAGCAATAAAAAATTTTGTCAGCATTGAGGTTGATATGTTGAAATCCCACGTTAAACGACCTTGTGTCACATCTTGACTTTGTGGGTGTCAAGTAAATACCATTGAGGTTGATATGCTGCAAAACAAAATAAACCAAACAAATCTAAACCAAAGAATACATATTCTATTTCAATACATAACTCCATATCAGGTTATGAGTTTTTGATGTAACTTCTTATATGCATATTTATATGTAAGTCTATATATATATTCATTATTAAAATTTTTAGTATAAAAATCATATGCCTACCATAATGTAATTGTCTAGAGTATAGCAGAAAATTTGACTACTGGCTACTATGTGTATAATTCAATGCTCACTACTTATGCTAAATGAAGACTCTTTTTAATATAGCGAAAGTTGTGATATGCACATATTTCTTTTGAGAAAGCCAACCATCTCTTGAGTGCAAGCCAATCTTTGGAGATACATACATAAATAAATAAATATGGTTAATTCTAAAAGCATTCAATTTACATGGGTAATAATGGAGTTGACATGATAAAAACTTGCTTTGGGGTGTTTCATTCTCAGGTTTTCACAAAATTCAAACTTTTCTTCTGTCCATCTCCATACAAAGTAGTTTCATTTTTTATGCTTTTGTTTTTGCTTTAAAGTATACACACACACACACACACATATATATATATATATATATATATATATATATATATATATATATATATATATATATTGGAGTTCTTTTAAAAGTTGTTTTAAATGATTAGGGAGTAGTTTAGGCTAGATTAAAAAAATAAAAAAATGACCGTGAATATAAATAAATTATTTCCTCTCTGATTTCTCTGACTTCTCTGCTTACATTTTAAATTCAATTCTTCCATAGATTTTAACATGGGCATCTATAAATATATACAGATTTGCTGAATTTTTTTCAAATTTCACATCCAAGTTATTACAAATATGCACATATTTGAATGGATGTATTAACCTACAAAATGCATATACACAAAGAATCAGTACTTCAATTTTCTTAATTTTATCAATTTTAGGAATCCAGCAATCTAAATCAATAACTATGTTTTCTGCCAATGATGTTATTATTTATCTATCAATTTGTGTCTGCTCGTTCAAATCTGTCTTTGCATCTTAAAATCTATTTATACAAAGATGCTATCTATCTATCTATCTATCTATCTATCTATCTATCTATCTATCTATCTGTCTAACTAGATATCTATCCTTAATCTGTAGAATTCTATCTCAATCTATCTATGTATTTTCATGGTGACTACTGTGGTTGCATATTCATCTCCAGTGATGGTGGTTGTTGTTTGAGTATAAATAAAACTTTGATTTGAATTCCCATTTTCAAGACTGTAAATTTGCTTTTGGTTTAGTTTACTTTTGTTTGGTGGATGTTATGACATATCAACACTTGCTTGGTTATTTAATCTCAAGTTATTTTTTTATTATATGTAAGTCTATAAACATTGGTTGAGATTATACCTGAGTTTATAGGAAAAACTGTTTGTGTTTATACTTGAATCTATAGGAAAACTGATTGCGTCTCTAAATGAGTCCATAGACAAACAATGATTGGATTTATACTAGAATCCATCAGCAAGTATTGATTGCATTCATACTTGTGTCTAATAGCAAATATTCATTGGATTTATACTTGAGTCAATAAGAAAACTGGTTAAGTTTATACTTGAGTCTATAGGCAAATAAGGATTGGGTTTATACTTGAGTCTATAGGCAAACATTAATTGTGTTTATACTTGAATCTATAGAAAAACTGTTTGAGATATCATCTGAGTCCATAGGCAAACATTGATTGGATTCATACTTTAATCTATATACAAATATTGATCAAGTTTATATTTGTCCCTAGGCAAACATTGATTGGGTATATGAATCTGCAAGAATCTACAAGCATCTACCTCAAATGTAGCCCCTTTTGGGGTGATTTTCCTCTAGTCAACCTATTTTAGGCCCTGCTAACAGGCCATCAAAGCTGTTAGTGTCAATTTGTCACACAAATCTTCCATTCCATCTCAACTGCTGCCTTGAAATGAGATGTAATGAACTTAGAATTTGTTGGTATTCCTGTTGGCTGTAATTGTTGCTTTTCTATTTATGTTAGTTATAATTTTTACTAACAGATAATAACCCAACTATGAGTCTTCTATATTTGCAAGATTGATGTACCACTATAGCTTAAGGGTGAGTCCATTTATGTATTTGTAAAATCAGAGAAAAAAGAAGTGCACAAACATATGTCTATTAGTTCATGTTCATATCTATCAATGACAGGCAAATGAATGACAAAGGTGAAAAAATTCTATGTAACACATTTTGTTCTTGATATAATGGAATAACCTGTCACCCCCATGGGTGACTACACTATAGGTAGTAACTGCCTATAAGTATCTGTAAGTCAACGGACTACAAACTCTAGCTGGGATCTGCTCCACCTAGACAGTCGAACTTTCTGCCTTTGGGCAGAGAGGAACCCAGACGAGGCTTTGCCAAAGGAGGCCAGAGTCTTGTTTGGGGAGGTAGGCTGACCCTGAACCCGTTTATGTGGGTTCAAAAAGGGAATATATTTGGCTGAGCCTATGGGCTCAGAGAACCCACATTAAACCGGCCTTGTGCCACATTCAACCCCCATGGTGGGGGTAGCTAAATATTCTAGCTGTTGTCAAACCCTCTGTCTTTAGGCAGAGAGGAACTTGGATGAAGCTATGCTGAAGGAAAGAGTCTCGTCTGGGGAGGTAGACAGACCCAAACCCGTTTATGCAGGGTTACAGGGAATTTTTGGCCAAGCCTATGGGCTCGGATTGCCCCACATTAAATTCACCCATGTGCCACATCCTACCTCCAGGGGAGTTTGGTAAATATTGTCTAGCTGGGATCTGTTAAGTACGACTCAGACTTACATGAGAACTACTGACCTTTCCAATAGTAGCACTCATTACAGGATTGGCATGCATAACTGTTACCTTTATTCTTATTGTATTGGTTTTTACAATAAACCTTACTTATTTTATCCACCGTGTTTTTCAAGTATATATTCCTATTAGCATGGAATATAACAGTTCTCTAGAAAGAATTTATTAGACTAAAGTATTATTTTTGTTGATGGAATTGTATCTGTGTATGAAGTGGGAGATAAAAAAAACACAATTATGCACTGATAGGAAATACTGAAGATGTCAGAATTGTCAGTAATTTAAAATTTTTATATTAAATTTTTTTTAGATTTCATATTTTTTTAGACATGTCTGGGTGCAGTGATATCAGATGTCAGCTGATATTTTTTTAAGGAGACATCTGGTGAATGCTATAAAAATTGTTTTGATAAAAGAAGGCCAGCTGAGTGAAGTTGACCTCATAAAAACCATGTCAAATGACCCTGACAA